>PITA01008105.1:36197-87046 GCA_004023965.1 Spilogale gracilis | reverse complement strand
AAAGGATGAATATCCAACTTTTGTAGCAACATGGACTGGACTGGAAGAGATTATGCTGAGTGAAATAAGCCAAGAAGAGAAAGTCAAGTATCACATGGTTTCACTTACTTGCGGTGCATGAGGGGTAACCTGGAGGACAGTGGGAGAAGGAAAGTAAATGGGAACTAGGGTAATCTAGGGAGGGAAACGAAACAACAGAAACTTTGGACACAGAAACAAACTGAGGGACTTGGAGGGAGGGGGGTGGAGGGATGGGAGAGCCTGTTGGTGGGTACTGGGGGCACCTAAAGCGTGGAGCACTGGGTGTGGGGAATGGGGAATGAATCTTGGAACACTGGAAAAAAAATTTAGTAACAATAAAAAAAATAATAAAAGAAAATAAAAGAAAAAAAGAAAAAAAAATATCATTTCTAATCCGGTCCATGTTGTTACTGAGTGAAATAAGCCAAGTAGAGAAAGTCAAGTATCACATGGTTACACTTACTTGTGGTGCATAAGGAGTAATATAGAGGATAGTAGGAGAAGGAAAGGAAATGGGAAGTAGGGTAAATCGGGGAGGAAAACGAAACATAAGAGACTTTGGACTCAGAAACAAACTGAGGGTGTTGGAGGGGAGGGGTGGGGGGGATGGGAGAGCCTGGTGGTGGGTACCAAGAGAATGTATTACATGGAGCACTGGGTATGGGGCATAAACAATGAATCTTGGAACATTGAAAATAAATAAATTTTAAAAAATATCATTTCTAACAGATATGTAACAGTCTACTGAATGGATATACCATTATGAAGTCAACTTATCATCCACTATTATCAAGTAGGCTGTTTCCAACACTTCATACATGTACATGTTTGCATACAAATCAATGCCATCCTTTTTAACTATTTCCTTAAGATCGATTTTTAAGAAGTGGGATTACTGGGTTAAGGGGTATGAAATTTTTTAAGCACCCACTTAGGCCCTTTTCTAAAGGCCTAAGCCACCAGTTGCACATGACAGTATCCATAATATTATGGTTTCACCAGCATAGCAGTTTTTGAAAAATATTTTTTAAAAAATTTGATAAGCCACTTCCCCCCAGATACTGCTGTTTTAGTTTGCACTTCTGTGACTCTAGTGAGTTTGAGTATTTTCATTAACAACGTGCATTTTCTTTTCTGTAAAAGTCTGCCCACAGAGCACTGTGCATGGGATGCTGCCTTTTATCACATAGTCCTGCATGACAATATTTTTACTAGTTGTGTGCTTGCTTTTTTTTTTTTATGGCTATGTATCTTCAAAAAACTATATAAACACATTTTCCATTCCATCCTAGTCAAATCTATCAGTCTTTCCCTTTTGATTTCTCTCTCTGATTTGGTGATCAGAGGGTCCTCAAGGGCCCTGGTTCTCACAAGGAGACACTCCTTATTCCCCGCAGTGTGGCTTCCCCCACAGACAACAGTGGCGGCAAACCTGGTGTCTCACTGAGGGTAACTCCATTCTGCCCTAGGAGGAAATAATTAAAGGTCCATGCTGGTTAGCCTTTCAGGTTTTCACTGCTTGTGGAGAACTCACAAGAAGGCACAGCCTGCGGGTGAGGGGGGAATCTGGCTATCTAGAAAAAGAGGGAGCCCTTCTAAGATCATCTTCCAGGAGGAGTATCTGAGGGCCTGTCCTGGGATGGCCCCGTTCCAGTCCCAGATATTATGATGTGCTTTCTCTCCAGGACTTCCAGAACTCACCTCTAAATTGGAAGCTTTCTAATTCTTTGAAATAAAAGTAGTGGTCACCTCCTCTTTCTCTTTAAGGATTTGGAAATCTACCTCAAGACGCTATATTCAAGTGCTCTTTCATAATTCTACAACCCTTCCCTGCTTAAAAACCCTCTCTAAACTTCCTCTTTCTGACCGCAGATCCTAGGCTCCTTACCATGGCAACAAGACCCTGCCCACCTCTCTATTCTCACTTTTTACCTTTTTCCTCCCTCACCTCCACTGAGCCACACCGATACCTTCTTTTTCTCTAATTCTCTCCCTGGACACTCTTCCCCAAATGTGCCCAGGGGGCCTTGTTCTCATCACTTACTCATCAGCTTGGGTTCATTTCCACAAAGATACCTGTCTTGCTCATTCTACTGAAATTTGCACCAAACCCCATACTGCCCTACTTTCCTTTCTTCATAGCTCGTGTGGCAATTTTATTTCTCTGGTTTATCTGTTTAGTTTTTTATCATCTGTCTCTTCCCTCTAAAGATGACAGCTCAGTGAGAACAGAAGACCCACCTGTCTTGAACAAAATAGAGCGTATCAATGTTGTTAAATGGATGACCAAGTTAATGAATGCATGTGCAAATGAGGAAATAAATGAATGGGCATGAAGTGAAATGACCACTGGAAAAGGGAAGGACCTCTTTATCTGTACTCCTAGAGAAGAGAACTGGTGCTGATTCAGAGTTTCCAGGATGTATCATGTGGCCCCTAACAGCTAGGGGTTAGCTCACAAGGGAACATGTTCTGTATTCCTGGAGATATATTAATATCATCAAGAAAGTTTTAACCCTAGGGAATTCAAGATGGACCCCCCATGACATCTTCACATTCTCAAGTATAATATGTGGAAAAAAAATAGACACTTTCTATGAGTGATAAGTCTGGGAAAACCAGGCACGCGTTACAGTTCAAATGCTGCCTTTCACTGCTGCATAGAACACACAGGGTCCTTCCTTACAGCCTGTGGTATTAGGGATTTGCAAGGGATGCAGAAAAATTAGTGACTTAAACCAGGCGACCTGTGGCATGAAGTCTCTCCCTCCATACTTAGCACTCCAGTTTCTCTGTACAGTCAGGGAATGGCCAAGTCCTGAAATCACCCCAATATCCAAGCATGTGGCCAGCAGCAATTCTCAGACTCTGGCAGTGGGCCAAGCACCCTGGTAGAGGCTGGAGACTCTGAGATGACATGATCCCTGTTTTCAGGACACCCACAATCCAAGAGGAGCTGGGTGCAATTCTAAAAGACTAGGACTCATGAAGTTCAGCAGTAAGTAAAATAATAAAAGCATGTAGAAGGTTCAAAGGTGGACCGAAGATGTATTCCTCTCTCTCTGGGGATAAGTGTGGGTCAGCATGTGCTGAAAGGTCTGGGTCTTGAAGGAAGAGTCAGGGTTTGTTGTGAGGGCAAGGTTTTATAGGTGATCCAGGCAGAGGAAATGGCCCCTGTATCAATCTTTTTCTTCTAAATTCTATGACCTATTAATTTCCCTTTGTTGTCTACACTGGTGAATTGGGTCAGTGGCTTGCCATCACTCTTGCTCTGACTGATAATGAGAGGAAGTGGCAATATTTGCAATTGGTTACAGGGCTGGTGTCTGAGGTGGTAGCAAGAGATCAGGCTGTAGGAAATCCCAGTGGCTCTCACGAGTCTCTTCCTGAGTCCTTGTCTCCACAGTCCCACTGGGTCCAAGCTCTGTGTCTTTCATGTGGGGGCAAGAAGGCTGCCCTCAATACCACACATCCTGGTTGGAGCCTATACCTGGGTTTTCTTGTTCTTTAGACTTAATATGAGCTATATTATTTGTGTTCCTGATTCCAGATCTTTCTCAGAGTGGCTGTCAGCATTGGAGAGGAAATCAAGGACAACATATAATTAAATGGTAGAGATGGGACAGGTGATGCCGTGCTGGGAGATTACAGGGTTCATCAGGCAGTGTCAGGGCAGCCGAAGGCTGAGAGAGTCTTTTTTTTTTTTTTTTTTTTAAGATTTTATTTATTTGACAGCGAGAAACACAGCTAGAGAGAGAACACAAGAAGCAGGGGGAGTGAGAGAGGGAGAAGCAGGCTTCCTGCCGAGCAGGGAGCCCGATGTGGGGGGTCGATCCCGGGTCTCCGGGATCATGACCTGAGCCGAAGGCAGTTGCTTAACCAACTGAGCCACCCAGGCGCCCCTGAGAGAATGACTTTTAACAGTCAGAGAAGTGTAATTATTCCCTCAAATGTGCAGAAGACTGTGGTAGCAAGAAAAGATCTTGGTTAGGCTTCACCTGGAACCTAAGTCAGTAAGCAGAAGCCCCATTATTCTCAGCCACTTCACTGCAATTTTGTAATAGTCGCTTGTTCCCCAAGAGTCAGAATGACAAAGGGTGGTGATGCTACTGATTTTGGTCACATGTTGACCTATCACACCCAGATCTGACCCCAGCCATGTCTGGCAAGGGTTCAGACTTTCTGACATTGGTGTCCATCAGCAGAGAGGCTTCTGGTTCCCTCTGAGGCATTTCCACCCTTCTTGATCCTTCTCCATCCCCCTCCATGTCTGGAAATTCAACCTTGGGAACAGAATCTGGAGAAAGGAGGCCAAGAGAACTGAGCGCAGGTGTCCTGAGAAGAAGGGAGGAGATCAAAACACTGCAATGGTCCTCAGGCTTCTAAATGCTTATGGACCACTGTCCTGTGGCAAGGTTAGAACAGAGGAGATTGTGTATACTTTGCAGATGGAGGGCCATATGGAAGGGCTTTGGGAATTAGGGATGCTTCCCGCCAGCCTGAGGACTGCAAGAAATTAGTCCAGGCTGAAAAGAAATTAGGTGGCAGCCAACCAAGAGTCTGGCAAGGAGCAGACAACAGGATGCTGCAGTGAGGTCTGGGGGGCTTGCATGGCGACTGCAAGCTGCACGGCATGATGACAGTGGGGAAGGGGCCCCACGGAGCGAATGGACAGCTGGGCTCTCTGAAGAATACTGGGGACCCCTTTGTGAACCACCAGGAGGTTAATAAAACACAGACACGACTTGCTGGAGGAAGGAGTCTTCCTCATCTCCCTTCTTAAGCCTCAAGAATCTCCGTCTCTCTGTCCTGGCCTCTTCCTTCCCTTTCATTTCAGAGAAGGAGTCCTCACTGCTCTATCCTTGCTCCATCCTCCTCTTCCATCAATCTGGGGATCCCACATGTTATGAATTACAGTGTGTCTCCCCAAAAGATACACTGAAGTCCTACTCCCTGTTACCGGTGAATGTGACCTTATTTGGAAATAGGTCTTTGTAGATTTTTTTTTTTTTTTAAAGATTTTATTTATTTATTTGACACAGAGAAACACAGCCAGAGAGGGAACACAAGCAGAGGGAGCGAGAGAAGGAGAAGCAGGCTTCCCGCTGAGCAGGGAGCCCGATGTGGGGCTCGATCTCAGGACTCCGGGATCATGACCTGAGCCGAAGGCAGTCACTTAACCAACTGAGCCACCCAGGCGCCCCAGTAGATTTTTTTTTTTTTTTTTTTTTTGGTGATGGCAGCATCTTTTTCTACTTTTTTTTCCTTCAAATCAGTATTTTTTTTCTTGTTACTTAATTTTTTTTCCAGTGTTCCAAGATTCATTCCCCATTCCCCACACCCAGTGCTCCACGCATTAGGTGCTCCCAGTACCCCCCACCAGGCTCTCCCATCCCTCCACCCCCCTCCCTCCAAGTCCCTCAGTAATCCAGGGAGAGAAACAAAACAACAGAAACGAAACAACAGAGACTTTGGACACAGAAACAAACTAAGGGTCTTTGTAGATTTAACCAAGTCAAGATGAGGTCATACTGGAGTAGACTGGGCCCTTATCCCATGACCGGTGTCTTTAGAAAAGGGAAATATGGACACAGACACACAGGAAGAGTAGAATGCTATGTGACAAAGGAATCAAAGATTGGAGTGATATGTATCCACCCCAAGGAATGCCAAGAACTGCTGGCAACAGGCAAGAATGGACCCCCATCTGCATCCCTGAGAAAGGAGTGTGGCCCTGCCCACACCCTGATCACAGACTTGCAGCCTCCAGAAGTGTGCGAGGCTACATTTCTCTTGCTCAAGTCACCCAGCCTGTGGGGCTTGGCCACAGCAGCCTGTGGACACAGGTAGACTACACACCTAGCCAGCATTTCTTCCTCCTAGCTGCCTTCAGAGCTTCCTGGCTCCCTTTGCTCTTGTGTGTGGCCCCCCACAGCCACCTCCCCACTTCCCGAGACAACAACCCCAACCCCAACAATAAGAACTTCTGCTTTAAGGCTGAATATGAATTGCCAGCTAAGAATGTTCATATTTACATGAAAGAATTAACAAATCAACACATCAATAAATGCAAGGACATGTGTTTTGAAGGATGTTTACCAAAATGCTAACCTAGTTATCTCTGAAAGGTGTGATGGAAAATGGGGGTTAATAGTCTTCTTCAGACTTTTTGGTACTATCTGCATTAAAAAAGGGGGAGGGAAGCACAGAGAATCTTTACAACCAGGAAAAAACAATGAGGTTATCTTCATTGTGGAAAAAAATGATAAATATAACAATGATGTAATATCATGGAAAATGCTTATGAGACAATTTCATGTGACATAAAACAACTGAAAAGGGAACACAGTAAAAATGATGGTCCTGGAAGAAGAGATGGAAAATACCTAATTTGTTAAGGTGATGAGGCTGCAGATGATTTCTTTTGTTTTGAAAATTTCCATTGACCAAGTTGCCCCTTGAGCAGCATGGGTTTGAACTGCTCAGGTCCACTTATACACAGATCTTTTAAAAAAAAAATAAATAAATACAGTACAGCAATGTAAATTCATTTTTTCTCCCTTAGGATTTCTTTAATAACATTTTCTTTTCTCTAGCTTACTTTATTGTAAGAATAGAGTATAGAATACACATAATACACAAAGTATGTGTTAATTAACTGTTTATATTATTGATAAGGCTTCTGTTCAACGGGAGGCTATTAGTATTTAAGTTCCAGGGGGAGTTGGAAGTTATACACAATTTTTAACTGTGCAGGGGAGCAGCACCCCTAATACCCACTACGTTCAAGGGTCAACTATAATATGGTTCAGTCATTAACCAAAACTTTAGGTTGGCATCAATAAATAAATGAATGTGAAGCAAGCCCTTCTAATTGGCCTGGTGGCCATAAAATTAGCCTCTTCTTTCTTCCATTTCTACAACTGTTGGACAGGGCAGTCTATGCCTGCTAGTCCCAATTCCCATGTACTCACTTCCACAATGCCCTGCATCTGGCTCAGCCTCCTCTCCACCTCTATGAAATTACACTGAGGTCACTCCAAAATGTCAAACCAAGATGGAATGGCCTCTGCTATGCCCTCACTTTCCCTGATTTCTAATAATAGCTAACACAATGATGTTATTCCAAGCCCTCTGTATCTCTTCATTAATTTAAGTCTGACACAGGTGTTACCATCCCCATTCTCCAGATAAGGAAACTTGAGGCACAGAGTGGTAAAGAAACTCGCCCAAGTTACACATCTGTTGGAGGAGTAACCCTGAGTCAAATCTGATAGCCTCCTGGCTCTAGAGAAGGGTTTCCCAATCTCAGCATTATTGATATCTAGAGCTAGATAATTCTTTGTTGTAGGGGGCTATCCTGTGCAATGCACAGTGTCAGGAACATCCCTGGCTGCCCCTCACTATATGCAATAGCACCCCCACGCCCGATTTTGAGAATAAAAAACGTCTGGAGACATTGTCAAGAGTCCCCTGGGCGGCAAATTTTCCCCAGTGGTCACTGCTGTAAAGCTCCTGTGCAGGGGCGCCTGGGTGGCTCAGTTGGGTAAGTGATTGCCTTCGGCTCAGGTCATGATCCTGGAGACCCGGGATCGAGTCCCACATCGGGCTCCCTGCTCGGTGGGAAGCCTGCTTCTCCCTCTCTCACTCTCCCTGCTTGTGTTCCCTCTCTGGCTGTGTTTCTCTCTGTCAAATAAATAAAATCTTAAAAAAAAAAAAAGCTCCTGTGCAGCCTCTGTAGCATGATCTTTGTCTTCCCCACCCAAACCCTTCCTTTCTGCCTCAAAGATACCCTCTCCCCTTGTTTCCCAGTTACTTCTTCCTGGCTCCTCACTTCACCATTTTCTCCCTTCCTATGGTTTTTCTCCAAGCCTCCATGCTGGTTCTTTGCCTGTGGAATCATCTGCTAGGAGATGCGCCACTTTGTCCTCAAAGGCAATAGTGAAAATGATCCAGGTTTAGAGAGCAATTCTCTGTGCCAGAAGTCACTTTTAAGCTTTTAATTAAGCTATCTTTAATTCTCACCATGACCTTACATGGAAGGGAGCATTTTCAAGGAACTAAGGCATGGGGAGATTAAGCAAAGTAAGAACAAGGTCTACGTAAGACTCAAGTGATTCAAAGCAAACGTGCATAACCATGATGCAATCAGCACTGTCCACCCACCTGAATACTCAGCACTTCACAGTCCCTGTGCCTGGGGCCCAAGTTATCAGCCTCCCTCAAAGTGGATTGCTTGACTTCTCTTACCCACCATACTCCCAGGAGCACAGGATCTGTCACCCTGAAGTCATCTGCAATTCTTCTGACACCAACTGTGTAAAGAGCCACCAATGTTGCCAATTCTCCCCTCCAGAAGTGTCCCCCTCTTCCTCTCATTTCCCTTCCATTGCCTCATTCCCAGGACACCTCAATAGACCCTCAGCTCCTAGTCTCTGGGGTCACAGTCCCTTACCTTATTCCTCTCTGTAGCACAGGGCCCGGTTCAGAATCCAGACCCCTGAGTGTTACTCCATTTCCCTGCCTCTACCCCAAGGATTCCCAAGCTAAATGCCATAGGGCCCAAGCAGGTGACCTCAAGGCTGGATGAAGTGCGCTAGCCTTGTCTTAGTAGCTTTCTCAGTGATACCATTCTAACACACACTTTCTTTGTTTCCATAGTAAACAAATAGAAATATTCTTAATTTCCACAATGTACTCTCTGGCCTTTTTGGCACGCACCTTGCTCCATCTTTCATTTTCCCACTTTTGATAATGACTCGAGTACAAGAAACATTTCATACTTCTGTAGGCAACCACAATCTCTTTGATAAATGGCAGCTAACACAGGCCTCTGTAGAGAGCAAGGCGGGGGGTAAGGGTGGGGGGTGGGGAACACTGGCGAATGGGAAAACAGCCTGAGCTCTAGCCTTTATGGCCACGTAGGAATGAGGTCCCAGATGGTCCTAATCACTTTTTGTTGAAGCCAAAATCTGGATATTTATATGAAATCCTCAAAAGCTTAAATGTTGATGACTCATTTAAAATAAGTTTTAAAAATCGCTATGCAGACTGGCACCAAAAATAAATAAGGATTTCTATGGAAAAACTCTCATGAAACTCAAGGCTGCACCTAAAGGGGATCATGGCGATGCAACTCCCCCAGACAATGGCCATGTGGAAATACTGGGGTCTGGTTTTTACCAAATCCTCTGTTTTTAAATGAAGCCAGAAACCTGCCTTTTAGGAGATCTTCTGCATGAAATCTGCCCTTTGTAAAAGTTCTGGACCACACTGTGAGCAAACCCAACTTGCCTGGACAGGGCATGTGGCCTGGAAGTGGTCAGTGCATGATCTGCAACTCAGGGAGGTAACACTCCCACCACCAACCACTTCTGCATCCCACTCCTGAACTCATCTTGAAATCCCGCTTTCTTCGTGCTACTTGGCTGCTGCTCAAAACCCTCTGGAAGCCTTTCCCACCTACAGGTGGGAGTTGCTACTTTTTCACCTGGTACTCAGTGCTCCCTAGAAAGTGGTCTGGGTCTCCTGTTAGCAGCATCTCCTCTGCCTGGCCCCTGGCTCTGCTGCCCTTCACATTCATCTTCTATCCGCTCACATTGTGCTCTGTCCTTGCCACTCCCCATGCTTAGGAATCTGCCCCTAGAAAACTTGCTCAACTCAAACTCCATCTCCTCAGTAATTTCTCCTTATCTTCTATTCCTGTCACCCTCAATTGTGTCTTAGTCATGTGGAAATTACCCATATGATGTCTTCTGACAGTTCACAAGTTGTGGCCATCTACTTAACTCTTCACCTGTTTGAGGGTGGCTTCTGGGGGCAGGGGTCTTGCCTTGCCCCTCAAGTCTCTCCTTCACAGTGCCCAGAGAGATCTTTGTAGGATCCACATCTGAGCATGTCACTGTCCTGGACAGAAGGTTCTGGATGCTGCCCACTGTTTGCAGATCAAAGCCCAAACACTTCTAATGATACACAAAGTCTTACATCCAGTATGGTTTTGGTCAACTTCTCGAGTTTCACTGTGGCCATCCCCTAGGATATGCACTATACTCCAATCACATGACAGCTGTCTCCCAGAAGCCTCGATTTGTCTTGTGTTTGAAACTCTGTACACCCCCGGGGAAAATGAAAGGGATATCAAAGGACCATTCAGAGAGAGCATTGTGGAAATTAAGAATATTCCTAAGTGTTTAATATGGAAACACAGTGAGTCCAGAAATACGCTTGGCTACCTGCCTGCTCTTAATAATCTTTAAAAGATTGCTCTTAATAATAGCTCCCCTGTAGAATGGGCTGGTATTCACTTCTTGGGAGAGCTAGCGTTAACTAACCAACACCCCCCCCCCCACCTACACACACACCCTCCCCACACACACATGCTATGAAAATGGCGAAACTCTCTGTAACAACCAGGAGTTGGTATATATGTTTGTGGATACTTCCCTGAGTGCCTAGCAGGTGTCCAGTATACAGTAGGGGCTATAGAGATCCACATGGAAAATGAGTACACTCTGGCTTCACCTCTCAGGGTCCTAGACCATCTAAAGTAACCAGCACTTCAACTAGAAGGAAAAAAGAGGATCTGAAGATGCCAAAATGGCAGGCAGAGTGAGGGTAAAAGAGCAAGACATGCGCTAGTTCAGCTCTGCCCTTGACTTTTCATGGGTCTCTGAGACTGCTGCTTCTCTTTGGGTCTCAGTTTCCTTAGTGGGACAAAGAAAGTGGGCTAAGTGACCTCCGAGGGCCCTTTCCCGGGATGACTGCCTCCAATCCAGACTCAGAACCAAAGCTCTCAACACCCATCTCTATGTTGTGTCTGTCCAAGTTCCCTTGTGACATTCTATCACATAGCAGTAGTTCATAAGAATCAAGATTACCAGCTACTGAATACTTGCTGAGTGCCAGGCACCTACAAGGGGCTTTTCAAGCCTTATCTCTTCAAATCCTCACATAAAGCCCCTGTGAAGTAGGTACTTATCTAGGGCTGGTTCTCCTAGAAGCCAACCCCAAAACAAGCTTCCAAAAGTGATTCCAGGAGAGACGGTGTGCTCTTGAGGCAAAGCTGGAATGGGTTGAGGGAAGCAGGACAGGAAGGAGTGTAGTTGTGAGGAAAGCCCAGTCTTAGACAGGGCTGGCTCTGAAGCTGTCTCACCCCGAGGAAAGAGGCCTTGGTCTTTACAACTCCAATATCACTCAGTTACCAACTCCTCTGACCAAAAGAGGAAGGATGACAGAGGGAGTTAGCCTTTGGATTATCTCAGGGATACAGCTGCCATCAGCCCATCAGCCAAAGACTCTTTAGAAGCTAGAGGTACAACTATTACTGGGGCACTTACAGTGTGGGGGATGGGTGCACTGGCTGGCAAAGGGGATTGGAGCATAGAACCACAGCCATCTCAACACTACAATTAGCCCATTCTATAGAAGTGGAAAACCAAGACCTGGAGTGATTCAACATGCAGTATGGAGGTTTGTACTAGTAGGTACAAACTGCATCTCCCATAAACAGGCCTCACCCCTTGAAGGCACATGGGGCCTGTGTTTTCCCCAGCACCCAGTATGGGGAATGGGGACTGAGATGTGCTTGGAATGGCTGAGTCTGTGATCTGCTGCTTGCTAGGGCTGGGGGGCTTGGGGCCTTGGGGTAGCGTGTCTCTGTGAGGCAGGGGGGTCAGCCCTCACCCCATGTAGGGGCTGGGGGGGCCGCCCCACTCTCCAACAGTTGCCTGGGCTCCAAGGGCTGTCAGCGGTCTGCTCCATGCCTGCTCCACGCAGGGCAGGCCTCCTGCCAGGCTGCTGCTCAGGGAAGGGGAACATTATTCATCAGGGAGATAAGGCAGCTGATGAGAGATGGACCTCAGAGCAGCTGTTCCTCAGCAATGGCTGGAACGGATGCTGGAGAAGTAAAGGGGAGGGGAGGATGGGGGACAGCCCATTTTGAGATAAAAGATGATGGTCCTGCTGAGAGGTGACAGGAGAACACATTTCTAACTCAGGCCGGGCAGTAGTGTATACTTGTGCCAAGTCTTCCCCACAAATATCCATGCCTGACAAGCCACATATGTGCTTCTGTCAAGTTAATTATCAAACAAGTCAGGGGGCCCCCTTATCAGCTCACTCGCATGAATATCCACCTGGTGGGGTACACAGTTCCCAGGAAGACTCCTTTCCCAAGCTAGTTGCTCAGTGCAAGTGTCTTGGGGCCCAGGGAAGCTAAATTGTCCTGGCTGGGCTACAGCCTTAAATCCCTCGTTTCCCGTCTCCAGGGCAATCAGGTGGCAATGACTTCCGGGAGGCTAAGCCCCCTTCCTGCTGCCCCCGTAGGTCTATCCTCTTTTCTCAAAGCTGGCCCATACATGGTAGAATTTTCCAGACTGGGGAACAAGTGTGGGTGAGGTTTCATTATTTTTAGTTTTGTTGTTGTTGTTGTTGTTAATGTTTTGAAGGGAGTCATTAAAAGAAACCCTAAGGATTTTCTGGCAGGGGAGAGTTGGATGTGAGGTCTGTGAAGGGAAATGGGCTCCCAGGTAGGGTTCATGGACATTGAGCTCTTGGTGGTCTTCCCTGATGTGCTCTGGCCATCTCTCCAGTCTCCTCCCTGCCCATAGGTCATATTCCTTTCTGACCAGACTGAAGGATTTCCTTGGAAGCCTGGGGCTCCCTGCTCTGCACCTTGCAGTGGACTTCTGGCTAACTTTATTGTATCTAAGCAGTCAGAATGGGGTGGGGGGGTATACAGAGGGTTGTTTAAAAGTATGTGTAATAGGATACTCTATTTATAAAAAATATCTAAAACAAATGCAGTAGAATGTTAAGATTCAACAAGCAGAGTCATGAACACAAAGGTAACATTGTTTATGGAGCATATAGTGTATGTAAGGGCTTTTTGTCTTTTTAAAAGAATTACCTTAATTAATTGACAATTACCTTTTGAAGTAGATGTTTGGTTTAAAAAAAAAAAAGATAGAGGTACAGAGAGGTAAAGTAACTTCTCTAATGTTACATTGCAGAGGCAGGTAGCCTGACTCCAGAATGGTAGCTTAACCACCTCAGTATATGGGTGTTTGTTATAGTATTCTCTGTACTTTTTCTATGCATGAAATAGTTTAGAATTGTTTTTTTAGTATATTACACATCCATCAAAAAAAAAATCTTGCCATTTGCAACGACATAAATGGAACTAGAGGGTACTATGCTAAGTGAAATAAATCAATCAGAGAAAGACAATTATCATATGATCTCACTAATATGTGGAATTTAAGAAACAAGGCAGAGGATCATAGGGAAGAAGGAAAAAAAATGAAACAAGATGAAATCAGAGAGGGAGACAAACGGTAAGAGACTCTTAACCTTAGGAAACAAACTTAGGGTTGCTGGATGGTAGGGAGGTGGAGGATGGGGTAATTGGGTGATGGACATCAGGGAGGGTATGTGTTGTAATGAGCACTGGGTATTATATAAGACTGATGAATCACATACCCATACTCCTGAAGCAAATAATACATTATATGTTAATTAAAAAATAAAAAATAGGGGCGCCTGGGTGGCTCAGTTGGTTGGGCGACTGCTTTCGGCTCGGGTCGTGATCCCTGAGACCTGGGATCGAGCCCCACATCGGGCTCCCTGCTCGGCGGGGGGCCTGCTTCTCCCTCTCTCACTCCCCCTGCTTGTGTTCCCTCTCTGGCTGTGTTTCTCTCTGTCAAATAAATAAATAAAATCTTTAAATAAATAAATAAATAAATAAAAATAAAAAATAAAGCAGCATAGCAAAATGTGAATATTTGTTAAATTGATGTGTTCAACTATACATGTTTAAAATTTTTCCAAACTTTAAAAAATGTATATGGATATTTCAAAAGAAAAAGTCCTCAGCGTCGTTGCCACATCTTCTCAGAAGCCTTCTAGAGCCTCCTCAAACACCCCCCCGCCCCCTCCCCCTCCTCGCCTCCTCTAGGACCTCTCTCCAATGTACCATTCTCACGGCCCTTATCATACCACATCCTAGCTGTAGATTTATTTCCTGTTTCTCCCTCTGGGCTGTGAACTCCATCAGGGAAGGGGTGACGTTGAATTTATATCTGTATTTCTAGGGCCTGGCCTATTGCAAGAAATCTAGATGCTCCATAAAATTCTTAAACTAAATGGAACCACTCCAGGGGCCCCCATGAGTGAATACTGAACAGGTGATGGAAGCGAGGCTGTGGAGGGTAGAGAGAACAAATGTGGGCCCTGTCCTCCCTACTGGAGACATATGGCAATAATTTTTAGGACTATCACCCAGTCAGCGTTTCCAGCATAAATGCTTCCAGCTGCACCTTTCACTGTGCACAGGAACTTCTTAAGACAGGATCTTGGCTGCTCCCAGCTCCACTCACATGCCCATCAAAGATATAGAGGGTAGAAGCAGCTTTCGAGGAAGCCATCTGTGCTTTAGCCATTGCATCTCAAACTGTGACTCTGCTGGTTTGGCAGTTGCCAAATCAACCCTCGGCAATTTGGCTTCTTCCTTCTAGCATAGAGGCCCTCCATCTTGGCAGCACATTGGAATCACCTGGGGAGCTCTCAAAACTATTCTCACCTCGTCCTTCCCCTTCCTCCCCCACCTTCAGATATTCTGATGTGATTGGCTTGAGGCCGGGGATTTTTAGAAGCTCTCCAGGGATTATAATGGACAACCAAGGCCGAGAGCTTCTGTTAGGTGCTCTCTGCAAAAAAGACAGCTACCACTAGGTGAACTGTGATGGCATCTTCATTCAGTGCACTCTTATTAAGTATGTTATATGATAGGCACTGGAGAAGGAAGGAGTTTGAGAACTCTATACCTTGCAGCAGCTAAATTGAGCAGAATTATTCAGCTGGTTTTGATGTGCATAGATCACAGAGTCAGACTGGGAACGGTCAGGTCTCAGTACCTCCTAAGACCATGTCAGATAATACTGACTGACCTAGTGCAGAGTGATTGTCAATAAATGGCTGCTGAACAAGAAAGCAAGGTACGTTTCCCCAAAGCTCAGCAAGGGCTGAGTTTATTCTTTCCCCTGCTGGGTGGGACTTCATATACTCAGCGCCATCCAAGAGACATGTCAGCATGCGATGATCACATAAAGCCAAGTCTGGTTGAACCTGGGCAATGTATCTAAGAATTTAAATAGACTTCTAACAAAATTTTAACACTGCTGGTGCACAGACTCGTCTTTGAGTATGGCTGGCTAAGGCAAACACTGACTAAGCACACATGAGTTCATTTAATCTTTCCAATAACCCAAGAGGTCGATAAGTGGAGTGTTCTGGGCATGGACTTTGGGCTCAATTCCTGTTTCTATACCACTGAACAATTATGTGATCCTGGAACAGTAGTTAACATTTTAATGCCTCTGTTTACTCGGCTGTAAAAACTAGGATGGTAACAATAACATGCAGCTCACACTGTTACTACAAGGATCAAATGAGCCAATCCAGATAGAGTTGAGGCTGGCACCTGGCACATAGACAGCCCTTAATTAATGTTATGTTAGCTAAATATTGATGCTGACAGGTAAGTAGCATTTATTGGTGACACCAGAGTTTCTATAAATATGATTTTTTTAAAAAAATGTTTTTATAGCTTAAAAATAGGGAATTCATGTACATGAGATCACATATTGCAGCCCTGTTTTATGCCCACCTGATCCCTGCTGCTTTCCCTCAAGAAGCAGATCTTGGTAGATGTTTCCATGTTGTAGCTCCACCAGCAGGTCCCATAGATTTCCTGCCATTGATAGCAACAAGCTTCTCACAGTGCTATTATCACTTCATGTCCTCAGTGGTCCCATCCCTGGTGAAAATTCTGTTTAGGGTCTTGTGTCCACCTTTCCAGTTCCTTGCCTGTACCACCACAGTACTGGCAAGGAACTTCAGATGCTTTCCCATGACCATGGACTTCAAATTCTTCTGTATAGTGTTCTGACTCTTATTTTTCTACATAGAAGCATATCTTAGAAATCTTTTCATATCAATACAAATGCATATATTTTTAAATTTTTAATTGTGTCTCATTATATGGATTTTTGCTAATTTATTTATCCAATCTCAGATGGACAGTTAGGTTGGTTCTAATCAGTAACTATCAATAAACATTTCTGAGAATGAAACTAATCTTGGCACATATAACATCAATTGCTTGCCATACAACTTTGAATTTAACATAGTGCCAACAGTATTTATAAGAATGTTATGTGCCATGGAGTTGGGTGCAAAAAAAAGATGTTTGACAGTATTGGTTTTTATCTCCTGTACGCAAGATGATTTCAGCTACAAATAGCAGTGATAGTCTAAGTCAATAAAGAAAGTGTTTTACTTCTATCACTGAGATGGGGGAGTCACAGGTATGAGCACATCAGGGGTTCAACATCATCCTCAAAAATGTAAGTGCTTTGTATACATCTGACTCTTACTCTTAGGGATAGGCTTTTGTCCTCATATTCCTCCCTTTGTGTTATCAGCGAGCCCCCAACTTCCCAGGTCATACCCTCATGCCTGCCAGAAAGGACTCCCTTCTTGCATTACTTTTAAGAAGCTTGGTAGACTTCCCAGAATCCCCCAGCAGATGCCTCTCAGACCTCACTGGTCAGAACTGCATTTCTCAGTGGGAACAGAAGGACTACAACTAGCTGAAAGGAATCAAGATTCATCCTCTGTCACTAAAGAGGTACCTATGTTTCCCTGAAGCATATGGCCACCAAACATCTGAATAGACCAGGATTTGGTAGGGAAGAAAGAAGGTAAGCAACCAACAGCGCACAGCATACCTTCTGAAACCTTTATTTGCATGGCTGACCATATGCTCTTCTTTCAAAGAACTGGCTCATAGGATTGATTACGTGTTTGTTTGTTTGTTTTTAAAGATTTTTATTTATTTGACAGAGATAAACACAGCCAGAGAGGGAACACAAGCAGAGGGAGTGAGAGAGGGAGAAGCAGGCTTCCTGCAGAGCAGAGAGCCCGATGTGGGACTCAATTCCGGGTCTCTGGAATCATGACCTGAGCCGAAGGCAGTTGCTTAACCAACTGAGCCACCCAGGCGCCCCGGATTGATTATGTGTTTTAAGAGAACAATATTGTTAAGTGTATTTATAATGAGACATATGGATAAATTTAAAAATGCATTTATAACTCTTAAAATCTGCTGCAAGTCTTTAATGGAGTCTGGGCAGACCTAGCAGTACAAAGAACTCTTGACTCAGAATCAGAAAACACAAGCTTGAGACTCTCTGCCACTCTAAGCAGGGTCTAGGGGATCTTTTTTTTTTATCCTTCCAGGCCTCTGCAGATTGAAGGAAAGTAAGATGTTATGGATAGAGGAAAAGGGAATGGATTTTTCAGTTAGAAATGGCTTAGAATTCCAGTCCCACCAGCTGTGTGACTATGCAAAAGTTCTGGACCTCAGTTTCCTCATAGGCAAATGGTGATAAAAATATGACATTTATAAAGCCACTAAAAATACACTGGATAGAGGTATAATGTGCATAAAATAAGATGTATTAATTTAAAATGTATAGTTTGATGAGCTTTGACACATGTATATGTCCATCTAATCATCTCACAGGTCAAGAGAAGTATTTTTATCACCTGAAAACTTGCCTTGTGCCCTCTGTAATCAACCCCCTCAATTCCCTTGTTCCTTAGGCAAACAGTGATCTCTGAATGACCAGAAATTACTTTGGGTTTTTCTAGAATGTCATACAAATGGAATTATACTCTTTTGTTTTGTGTTTAGCTTCTTTTGCTCAACATAGTATTTTTGAGACTCTGTGTTGTGTATTATGGAAGATGGACCGGAAGGTAGCCCAATATGACTCCTATCTCCCATGTTCATACACTTGTATGATCCCTTCCTCTAAATATGGGCAGGATCTGTGACTTGTTTCTAGAATACAGCAAAGGTAATGGGCTATCACTCTCTCTTGATCACATTACATTATATAAGTCTCTATCTTGCCATCAGAGTTGTTCTCTTTCTCCTTTGCTTTGAAGGAGAGAGCTGTCATGTCACACAGGGCTTATGCAAAGGACCATGTGACAAGAAACAGTTGGCAGCCTCCAGGATCTGAGGGTGCCCTCGGTTGATGACCAGCGAAAAGCATTGGTTTTAAAGCCAGGAGGGAAAGAATTCTGCCAAAAACTGGCATGAACTTGGAAGGGATTCCATTGCCCGTCAAGCCTCCAGATAAGAACCAAGGCCTGGATGACATCTTGACTGCAATCTTACAGAAGAAATGGCTAAACTTTGCCCAGACTTCTGGCCCACAGCCTCCAGATGATAAATATGTGTTATCTTAAGTCAATATATGTGTGGGGATTTGTTACTGAGCACAGAAAATTAATATATATCTCTCAATTGTTTGTTCCTTATTGTCACTGAGAATCACTCCATTATGTGGATGTATCATATTTTGTTTCTCTATCCACCAGTTGATGGACATTTGGGTTGTTTCCTGTTTGGGGTTACTATGAATACAGTTGCTATGAAAATTCTTGTGTGAGTCATTTAGTAGACCTGTTTCATTTCTCTTTGAGGAAAAATCTAATAAGAGAATGGATGGATTATAATGAAATATATAGTTAAATTTGTTAAGAAACTGCCAAACTGTTTTGCAAAGAGGCAGTGCCATTTCACACTCCTACTAGCTGTGTATGAGAGTCTAGTCGCTCCACATCTTTGCCAACAATTTGCATTGTCAGTCTTTATAATTCAGTATCTCATTATAGTGTTTTATACACATCTTCCTGGTAGTTAATGAAGTTTTGGAGTCATTGCATGGGCTTATTTGCATTTTTATATATCTTCTTTTGTCACTACCTATTTAAATCTCAAGACTTTGCTATCCCAATATCTTATTTTTAAGAAAACACTACATACATAATGGGATTGGCATTTAACAGACACCAAATAAAAGAAGGCCATTATGTCTTATACTATTTTTTAGGTCACTCAAGAGATAAAGTTCTATGATTCTATAAAGGGCCCACAAAGTGCGCTTTTTTATGCAAGGCTTACCTCACGACCCTGAGATCATGTCCTGAGTGGAAATCAAGAGTCCAACACTTAACTGACTGAGCCACCCTGGTGTCCTGGGTGTACAAAGTACACTTTTTAATAATATGTTCTAAATCCTTGTCCTGAGGAAGGGGAAGAGGAGAAAAAGTGAGAGAAGTTAAGTAACAATAGGGGTGGAGCAAGAATGCCAGAGTCCCAGGATTTGAGCTGGATGACTTCATGGGCAGGAGGTACTACTCTGTGTACAGATGATGGGGAGTTTTGTCTTAGAGATGTTGGAGATGAAGGGAAAGCTGGCATCCCATGGACTTCATTGCAGAGCCTCAAAGAAGGGTGAGTGCTGAGGGCCCCAGCTCTGCCAGACCTGCCATCCAAAGGGTGCCAAACACTTCTATTTAAAGCAGCAGAGAGTTTGATCATTGTGTTACAATCTAAAGTCTATTATTACCTGCGTTGGTCCTGCAGTCACTGGGAAGGGGCCTGAAGGACAGAGCTAAACACGGTGGGGAGACATTATAACAACTCTCTATCAGAGATGCTAAAATTAGTATATCTCCCTCCTCATCACTCCTCCTGCCCCAACTCTAATTAATCCCATGGCCCTAAGCTCCATGTCTCAGATCTAAACACCCTTACTTCAGGGGGTCTCAGAAGGTTGGTTTTCTAAAGCACCCGGAGAAGGATAAAGGCAGTGACTGTGCTTAATAAGCTTCTCAAGGCCCAAATTTTCTCTCAAAGGGGGAAAAAAAGTTTTATAGGGATTTTTCTATTAATAAATGTGACATGTGCTTAAAGAAAAAAAAAAAAAACAGCACAGCAACATAAAAGGAACAGAGTAAAAGTTGTTCCAAGATTCAGAGGCAATGTTGACATTCCAAAGTATTTCTCACCATATTTTCAATATGTAAACATACATACAAATGAACATATTTCTAGATAAGATGTAATGACACAAACATGCCATCTCCTAATCTTTTTTTGCACTTATGATGTCATAGGGATCTTTTACTACTCTAGCTGCTTGGACTTATTCAAACCTTTTCCTTACCAAAAGTCTCTAGTAGGGAACTTACAGAGTCAAAGAACACTTAAACGTATCCTGCCCTCTGGAAAACTTCATTTATATGAATAGTTAATTGGAAGGTCAGTTTCCTCTACTCTCAGTAACATGAAATCAATCTTTTTCTTTCGAATCTGAAAAAATGTCTTCTGGTTTCCTTCATGTTTTCTTTGATAATTACTGAGATTAGCATCTTTTTACCTATTTGTTCACAGGCTATTCTTTTTAATGAATTAGGTTTACACCTGCTGTTTATTTTTACACTGTGATGTTCATCTTTATTAAGTTATAAGGACTATTTAAATATGGGGGTAGTGATCCTTTGTCATAGTTTGCAGTATCTCTAAATCTGTCATTTCTCTGAATAGGCTTTTTGCTCCCAAGGGATCTATGGGGTTGAGGTACAGAAAGGTCCATGGTAGCAAGCCAGAAGGCATTCTAGCTTTCCTGTCTCTTACTATCCCACTGGTGTGAGATGTATCAAAACCTCTCTGTTCCTTCCCGGGTAGAGGCTCACACAAGTTGCAATCTACCCTCCTATTAGTGTATCTTCTTGTTCTGCAGAGGATGAAATGCTGGGAACTTCACTCCCAGACTCTCTTGTGACTAAGATTCTGAATATAAATCAGATTTGGACAACCGGAAGCACTTGCTCAACTTCAGAGCAGAAGGGAGGTGGTGATCATCTCTCTGCCCCTTCTATCTGTTCCCTGATGGCAGATGAGTTTCTGGAGGCATGAGTATGGTTTCTCCAGGGCCCTGCTCCAGCTTCTTGGGTGCTGAGAGGCCACTAAGATGGTGGAAGCTTCCAGATTCTGGCTTTCTGAATCCCAGTTACATCAGAATGCTCTTCAACAGAAAAATCTGCTGGGTCACTTCTGTGGTATTCCAGGAGCTTCCTGGAGGCATAGCCTGGAGCCTACTTCTCTAGCCCTTTCAGTGGCAGTCTAGATACCTAAAGCCATATAGTAAGTTCCTTTCTGCTTAAAAATTCTTACAATATATTCTGTTGCCAGCACTGAAGTCTAATGGATTTTTCTAGTATCTCCCACGGCTTCTAAATCCTGCCATTTCTTTGTACTTGTTCAGATTTCTCACCCCTCCTCTCTGCAGGTGTTCACTGCAATGTCTCTAGCATCCTCTAGGTCTTGACATCATTCTCTATATGCATATCTCCTTGCAAATGATATAATAGAAATGGATGAGTTTGCTATCCTGCTTGAGTTCATATCCTGGCTCAGCCATACCAGGTTGCTTAGATTCTCTGTGCCTCAGGTGACTTATCTCTAAAAATCATACCATTGGGATGACAATGCCTGGTACAGGGGACTGTTCTCAGGGCCACACAGGCTCAGACAAGCAGCCAATGCTCAATACTTACCTCCATATAATGCACTGATTATATTTCCTCGTATTAGCATGATTCTGGGCAGGTTACTAAGCTCTCTGAGACTCACTTTTCTCCCAAGCAAACTAGGGACCCTAATTACCACCTCACAGAATTACTGTGAAGATCAGAGGAGGTAATACAATTGGAAGTAAATTCTAGGTCTACATAAAAGGTATTGCATGAAAACCAGGTATTGCATGGAGACTACTTTTTAGCTAAGAATAAAAGCTATACTTTACACAGTCATTTTCTTATTCTACAAAGATTTGCTGTGCACCTCTTATGTGCCAGGAACTGTGCTAGGGGCTGAGGATAATGGAGGTAAAGGGGATAAATGTGGTCCCTGCCTTTATGCACTAGTGTGTGGACAGACGAAACTCAAGGGAACACATGCAGACAGTTATAGAATTGTGCTGAGTGCTATGAAGGAAATAGCTGGGGGTCTATAAGAAGTGAAAATTGGATACTCCCACAGGGGTGGGAAAACTTTCAGTTATAAGACAATTAAGTTCTGGGGGATGCCGTGGACGGCATGGCAACTACAGTTAACAATACTGTACTATATAGTTGGAAGTTGCTGAGAGAGTAGATCTTAAGTGTTCTCACTGTACACATACAAAAAAATAGTAACTATGTAAGGTAATGGAGTTATTAACTGACCTTACAGTGGTGATCACTTCAAATATACATGGATATCAAGTAATCACACTATAGAACTTAAACTTGCACGATACTGTCAATTATATCTCAATAAATCTGGAAGGAATAAAAAAAAAAACAGTGGTCTAGGAATTCATTGCTCAGAACTGGACTTTTAAAGCTCATTTGTCACAGCTACCCTAAGCCCTGAGAATCATCTCCTGTCCCATCTCCCATATCCATCCACAATTCTGATTAGAGATCCAGAAAGTATAAATGCAGGTCCCTCGAGTTATCCAGATGTTTCAGGAATGCCAGCTTGTTACAGACTGGAGAGTATCTGGGAAGAGCTACTCACTTGTGGAGTGGATTTGGAGGTGTGGGGGTTGGCTAAGTAGCTAGAATTGTGCATTTAAGGAAAAGGAGAGGAGAAGCGTAGAGAATGCTTTAGAGAATGTTGGAGGAGGTACAGCTGCTTGGGATACTGAGAAATGGCCAGGAATTCTGATAATCTGGGATCTATTCCTGGTCTTTCCAAAATGAAAAATGTGACCCCATCTTCTTCTGCAGGCAGCGAGATGAAATATAAAAAACCTGGATCAGGCGACCCAGGTTCTAGATCCACTGGGTCACTTATTGTCTGTGAGACCACAGGCCTAATGATCTGAACCTCAGCGCCTTCATCTGTATGTGGGAATAAACACGTCTGCTATGCCCACCTCCAGGGCTTGCCCATTCTCTTCATTCCTCAGCTACTTACTGGCTCATGACTGGTACCAGGCAGAGCCCTGGGCACTGGGCTATAGAGAATAACAGGGCACAGACTTTACTCTTGGAGCACATGGAGCACTGGCACCGATTCGCATATACACAGATACTGCTAAAATGATAAAGAAATGGCAGAGATAACATAGGAGCACAGAGAAGGGAAGCCTTGATATCAGCCAGGAACAGTTTCCTGGAGGAGTTATCTTTGAGTAAGTAGAATCTTAAAAACTGGGTGAGTTGGGCGCTCAAGAGCAGAAGACTGGAAATTAAGGCACTGAAAGGAGAAAATGCTGTGTAAGCACTCTGTAGCTTCATGATCATACATACATGTGTAGGGAAGGAGCATTTTCACTCGAGTCAGAAAAACCTGACAGGTTCACACCATACTGCATATGATTCTCCCCTGGCCTAGGATGGCCTTCTCTGCCTAGTCTGCTAGACAAATACCTACTCATCCTTTCAGACTTGGCTCAAATATCACCTTCTAGGTAATGAAAGCCTTTCCTGAGCCCTGCAGAGGAGCTGGCCTCTCTCTGCTGTGTGTCACTGTATCTTATACACTTCCTTCTCATGGCCCTCAGCCCCACAATGGCACATGTTTGGTTTTCCACCAGTTGGGAACACATCCAGAGCACAGACAGTACCTTCTCTTTTGCAACATTATCACAGCCTGTCACTATGACAGTCAGATAGTAGGCGCTCAGTGAGTGCTTGTTCAACTGGACAAGTCTTGTTCTAGAGAGGGATTAGATCCTGGGCCCCTGTTACTGGCCTCCTTGTGTGTATTTTATCCTCTGAGTGTTTCGCCTTATAATGAACACTTATAGGTTGGCAGCTAGCAGCTAGTGAATCGCTGATGAGAAAGAGAAACTGAAAGATTTGTGAAGGATTCAGAAGCAAATTATAGTCTGGAGAATAAAATGTTATTCTCCTTTAGATATTATAAAAAGGGGAAAATGGTCCAGAGTCCTACTTCAAATTTTCTATTATTGATCCTATGCTCTTACATAGGTTGCCATGATAGGTGGTAGTGGATGGCTAACCCAGCAACTCCTTCCCTTTTGGCCAACTCCTTCCCTTCTAGCCAACGAGGCAAAGGTGGAAAAATGGGAGGGACTTCTGTAGATGTTTCTACTCTCTTTAACCAGAAATGGCATATGAGAAGAGCCATCTGGGACCTCTTCTTCCTGACCCAAACATTGACACAATTCCTTCAACTATGGCAGGCAAATTGGAACAAGTTGTGACCATTACTTTTATGTGTCAATTTGACTGGGCCATGGGGTGTCCAGATAATCGGGTTAAACAGAATTTTGGGATGTGTCTGTAAAGGTGTTTCTAGATGAGATTAACTTTTCAATCCATAAACTAAGTAAAGTAGGTTGACCTCCCCAAAGTGGGTGATCTTCATTCAATCTGTTGAAAGCCTGAACAGAAGAAAAGGCTGAGTAAGAAACAATGCTTTCTCTCCGCCTGACTTTAAGCTGGGACACTAGTCTCCTTTTGCCTTTGGACTTGAACTTGGAACTGGAATTTTTACCATCAGCTCCACAAAACTCAAGTTTTGGACATGTGTTGGAACTACATCATCAGCTCTGCTGGGTCTCTAGTGTGATGACCACATATCTTAGACTTCTTGGACTCTATAATCATGTGAATTAGTTCCTTGTAATCTATACATATAAATACAGAATATATAACATGTGTAACATATATTATACATATTTATATATTGCTCCTGTTGATTTTATTTCTCTGGAGAACCTGGACAAATATTAACGTAGGTATTCAGCAGGTGAATAAAAAGCCAACATGCTAAGGCTGGTAGGGTAGAAAGACAAGAAGCACCTGGGTTCTTGACAGCAAAATCTATCACTGCACCCAATCTGGAAACACCTCCATCTAACTCTTATTATGTGAGAAAAAGCAATGTCTTCACTGCCTACATTTCTACATGTCAGGTCTTCTCTTAACATGTGGTGAAAGCATTCCTGACCCACCCAGTCATCTCACATCTAAGAACTTCACTTCTTCAGCTACACGCTCAGAGTAAGACAGGTGAAGGGAGTGCCTTAAATGAAACCCATAGCATTTTCCAGTGCCTCCTGATGCGGGATTCCAGTAAGGGGTTTCAAGGAGGCAGTGGAATTAGTGTCAAAGTATGGGAATTCTGGGGCCAGAGCTCCTGGCTAGGAAGTAGCTTCACCATCCACTTATACACATTACTTAAGTCTCTGTACCAGTTTCCTTGCTGATAGAGTAGGGATCATAACAGAATTGTTTAATGGGGTTGGTGGGAGGATTTAATGAATTCATGGAAGGCATCTGGAACAGTGCCTAGCACATAGAAGAAAACTCAATGCTAATCGTAGCTAAGAATTAAACATGGGCAGACCCTTGGGGGTTTAGAGTCCAGCTGGGAAGTCAAGAAACACTTTCACATACAAATATTGCACTGAAACTTTAAAGATGAACATCCACAATAGAAAAAAATAGAGAATCCCTTTACTTTTTCCATTCTAAAGTAAACTTAGCAGTTCATTATTCTGAGAGAGACAAAACTAAAAACAACTCAGCCTTCAAGGAAGATTTTGATAAACTGGTGGATGACAGAACAATTATTATGTGTTAACAAAAGAATCAAGGCATTTGGGGATAACCTCAGGATTTGATATGAATTTGTGATAATGTAAAATAGCAAAAGGTACTACTTTATAGTATTTTTTTTTTTTTAGTTTTTAAAGCACTGAACAATTTTTAAGGAAAGGGCAAATACTATGTGAAATTCTTTCCAAACCTGGTCTCATTTTGATCCTCACTGTATTAATAAACATAATTCTCATTTCACAGATGAGAGACCATGGACATTATCATGAGGCTCACATGGGATGTGGCAAGAGTAAATACACCCTCTAACTTTTCTAAAACAGTTTTCAAAAATGTGTGAGGTTACATTATGTGGTGGCTCAGAAATCATGTATTCTCTGGTGATGTTTGGGACCCTGTACTCTCACCCCTATCACGGTCTCTCGGAAAGGGCCCATACCTCTCCTTAGGGCCCTTTCACACACTTCTCTCTCAGAGAACTCTCTCTGGCTTTCTTCTGGGTCTCCAAACTTTCTGTCCTTGGACCCAGGTAGGGTGTGAAGGAGCTGTTCTGATCCCACCTCAGACAAGCAGCCTGCCCAAGCACTGAGCACCTGTGCCCCTCAGGAATGTGAGTGCCTGGGCCTGGCGCCTGCCAGTGTGAGGCAAAGGTGCACTGGCGGCAGGAATGTTGATTTCCTTTCTGCTGAGGTCTCAGATTCCTGAAGCACGAGTCTCCCTCTAATCGTCTGTGATCTGAGACCCACTCTTGGGGAGCACAACTTGTTTAAGAAGGTACTTCATGGACCAAGCTGTGCTGCAGGATATTGTTTCTGAAGGCCTCTCTGCCTGGCAAAGGCATCCACCCTTTCCAGGAGCAGGGCTCTCAGTCATGACAATTACACGGTGATACTCAGAAGGGTCCCAGGATGCCGAGAAGGGCAGGGACCCAGAACCTGCTTCTAGCTCTGTCTCTCTGCAAATATAGCATCAGTCGAGTCTGTCAGATCTGGATTTAAAGGGTTGAGAATGTAGGCTCTGGAACCAGACTACTTGGGTTCAAATCCCCACTCAGTGACTTCCGAGCCCTGCAATCTTAGGCAAGTTACCTTCATGCTCTGTGCTTTAGGTTCCTTTGAAAAATAAGTGAGTAACAGTATTTCATAGAGTTGTAAAAAGGATTTAAGTGAGTTCATGAAAAATGCCTGGCATGTAGTTAGCACACCCGATGAATTTCAGCTATTTTTATTATTTGCTCTGTGATTTTGAGCAGGTCTTTAACTGAGCCTCAGTTGCCTCATCCGTGTAGTGGGGAGTGATAACATAGGCTGAAATCATTCTCTTTTTTCCCTTTGGTAACACTCATCACACTTGTAATTACTCATATGCTCTCTGTCCCCATCTCTGCTGCCTATGCCTGCAGTAGGCCTTACTAGAGTGCCCAGCGCATAGTAGGTACTCAATATTCATTCAGTGGAGGAATGGTACCCCTGTCAGGACTGAATGAAACAATGAAAGGCAGTTTGCTCTGACAAAGAATGCTGAATTCACTATGTGAATTTGTGTGTGTGTGTGTGTGTGTGTGTGTGTGTGTGTGTGTGTGTGTAAGTCTCTGTGTTTGTCTTGAAGAGGGATTTGGGCTGTCAAGAAACTTGGACTGGTGTTGTAGCCTAGTCCTTCCTGCCTGTGTGATCACAGGCAAGTAGCTGACCTGTCTGAATTTTAGTGTCCTCCACTGTAAAATGGAGACAGTGGTACTGATCTGGTTAGGAAAATCAACTAACATAGGTGTGGTAAATATCTAGTCCTGCACCCCCTTAAGCAGCAGGTCCCATCTCCACTCTTTTCATTTGTATGGACTAAACCAAATCTGCAATAAAAATTATAACAATGAACATGTATTGAGCACTTACTCTGTGCCAGGTGCTATGCTAAGAGCTTTACTTGTACTACTGACAGTGCGCTGGTTTTGAAGTGAGACTGAGGGGGAGAAATCTTTGTGTAAGCAGGAATGAGCTTAGGGCATTGATGCAGCATTCACATGGACCCTCAGAAGACAGAGAAAATGTTAACTGTCTCTATCAAAGAAGGAGTGTGCTTATAGGGAGGGGAAAGCCAGTCCATGATGGAAATTATGGGGACACCACTGGCCTTCCACGTGGCCTTGTCCAGGGCAGCTCTGCATTTATCCACATAAACTTTTACTTAGAAAAGAATAAGTTCAGGGGCGCCTGGGTGGCTCAGTTGGTTAAGCGACTGCCTTCGGCTCAGGTCATGATCCTGGAGACCCGGGATCGAGTCCCATATCGGGCTCCCTGCTCGGCAGGAAGCCTGCTTCTCCCTCTCTCACTCCCCCTGCTTGTGTTCCCTCTCTGGCTGTGTTTCTCTCTGTCAAATAAATAAAATCTTAAAAAAAAAAAAGAATAAGTTCTGTTGCTTAAAATAAAAATAAATAAATTTAAAAGGCTTGGAAACCTCTCACATAATGGAAAGAACATATAGGTCTGGAGTTAAAAACCTGTTTCCTGTCCTGGCCCTGTCACTAATCAGCCCAAGACTTTGAACAAGGCAGTTCCCCTCTTGAGCCTCAGCTCCTTTATGAGTAAAATGAGGAAGTTAGATATAACAACTTCTGCAGCCTTGTCAGCTCAAATAGACTGAGAGAGTGTGACCTTCTGGCTCTGTCTCTGATGGAACTTTCCAATTGAAACTGAGACCAATGCATAAAGGTGGTTGAAAGGTTCTATATCCTTGTTCATAGATCCTTCCATACTTTAGCTCTGATAGAATCCCTAATATCTTGGTCATTGACAAGTTCCAGGCAAATTTCCTGACAAACTTCTATTTATCCTTCAAAACCCAGTGTAGATATCATGGTCATTTATTTATTCAGTGACTATTTATTGAATATCTACTATGTGCCAGGCACTCTTTTAAAGGATATACAGTGAACAAAATAAAATCTGTGCCCTATTATTTTAATGTGGAAAGTATTTTCTATCTAGCCCTTCGCACAGACTTCTATAATTGCGTTATTAGGCTTTAAATTACATGTCAACCTTCCTGTTAGACTTTACACTCTGTATGGGCAACTTCTTACCTCATCCCTAATTCTCCATTGGAATTCCTGGAAGATAGCATCCATTTAATACATATTTTAAAAAGACTTAACTTATTTTAGAGTGAGAGAGAGCTGGGGCGTTGGGGGATGGGCAGAAGGAGAGGGAGAGAGAGAAATCCCAAGCAGTCTCCGAGCTGACCACAGAGCCTGATGTGCACTAAGTGTGGAGCCTGACATTGGGCTCGATGCCAAGACCCAGAGATCATGACCTAAGCTGAAGTCAAGAGTCAGATGCTTAACCAACTGAGCCCCCCAAGTGTTCTCAAAACATTTTTTTCCTGATATAAAGACCCAAGAATATATACTGCCATTATTATTACCCCATCCCAAACATTGAACTGACATTTATTAAGTATTAAGACTCTTTTCTGGACAAGATTCAGTGCGCAATAGCTTCCTACTTAGATTCTAAGATGGCACATTTGATTATTTAATTAATATCCTCCCCTTGCCTGTCATACTGTAAGCTACATGAGGGCAGGAAATATGTCTGTCTGGTTTGCTGATGTGGCAATAGCATCTGATATATTTAGCACATAGCACTCAAAAATGTTGAATGAATGAGTACTAGAGAATGGAAAGGCAAGTGCAGGATAGAAAATGATGCAAGTTGCATTCTGCAATGCTAATCAGTCTAGGTGGGTACTGGAAACACAGCAGATGCCATGTTCTTAGTAGAAGGCACTTACGAATGGGAACTGGTCTTCTAGCACAGTAACAAGTACCTGACAGTCAACTAAAACATGCTGTGAATGACAAAGGGCTGTATTCCTACTATAGATTAAGTGTTAAAAAATGGGCTTTGGAGTCCCAACAAGATCTGGGTTCAAGTCCCAGTTCTGTGATTTACTAGTTGAGTCTTTGGGTGATACCTAACCCACCTGCACACTTGTTTCCTCACTGGGAATATGAAACCAGAATGAGCAAATGCACGGTAAGCATGGAGTCCAGTATCTGGCTTTGAGTCAAGCTGCACAAGTGTTAGCTCTTATTGTTTCCTGCCATTAAAGCAGACTCTCCCCATCCTCCAGCCCTGAGTCAGGGTCCTTAGTCTCAGCAAACCCCCTCTTTTTTTCTTTTTATCATTACACAGCTTCATTCATCTGTCCCTATCTTTTGCTTCTCTCACAGGGACTGGATCATGTACCCTACTTTTCCTGCTTAGACTTTTATTTAACAAGTAAATACTTTTATTATACTAATGATTACCATATTCTATCATAAATGCCTGAGAAAATTTTTTCCGGTTTTATTGAGATATAGTTGATGTCCAGCACTGCGTAAATTTAAGATGTACAGCATAATGACTTGACTTACATATATCATGAAATGATAACTATAATAAGTTTAGTTAATATCCATCATCTCATATAAATACAATTTTTTTTTCCTTGTGATGAGAATTCTTAGGATCTACTCTCTTAACTTGCATATACAGGACAAAGCAGCGGTAACCGTAGTCCTTAGGCTGTACAATACATCCCTAGCCCTTATTTATCTTACCACTGGAAATTTGCAGATTTTAATTCCTTAGTCCCCAGGACATCACTCCAAAGTCAGTTACCATTTTCCAGATGTGAAAACAGGCCAGGAGAGTTGAGTAACTTGCTGAGGGCACTCAGCTGGGAAGGGGCCCTGCTAGGATTCAAACGCAGACATGTCTGTTTCCGAATGCTGCATCTGGAACCCAAGGACCACACTGACTTTCTGCACACAATGTGTACCAGTCATTCTCTGAGCCAGGTGCAGCCTTGCCAGCTAGAGCTGATATTGCTTGAGGGAGGGACAATTGGGTTCCTGCCTCCCAGCATCTTTGTTTTTCTGAGGAGAGCAGTGCCATGTAATAGTGCAGCCTACCTCTTAGGAGAGGCCCAGAGATCCCTGAAAAACTGAGAGGCTGCACAGTGTAGTCAGAGAGGATATTCTAACTCTACTCCAAATTCCTCACCAACGGGAAGGGAATGGAGGCACATCACATGTCAACCCCCTGGGTTGTTGCTGTTGCCAACACATGTTTCTTTTGCATGAACAAAGGGCATGGTGCTCGAGATAAATTCTTGAGCAAGCAATCTGCAGCCCTTGAGTCTGGGATGGTGTTGGGAGACAAGCAAGGACACAGGCCATTTTAAAACAATATTGTGAGGGTAGCTCATGCAGCCCCAAATCCCAGGCTGTGCTGACTGAGGGACAACCTAGCCAGTGAGACTTCTAAAGGCAATTATTAAAAGGAATGAGTAAGATGGGTGGGCACTGGCCATGCCAAGGATATTCTCGGAAGGTGAGATGGCAAAACAGGTTTTTCAGGCAAGATGGGCCAACCCCCCCAGACTACAGGCTTATGGAAAAATAGTTTTTATTAGCTCATTTTTCAGATGAGAAAATAAGGGCTCAGGAAGTACCTTGCTTAAAGTTGCCCTGCAAGTTAGCTGATTGTTCTAACACATCCACCCTAGGTTCTGAGAACAGAGGCTTTTATAAAACATGCACATCAAAGGATGATGCAGCTGGTGGGCAGCTTTATAGACCCAGCTTCTCATGGATGGTCTGGTACTGTAACTGACCATGGGAAAAGTTACTTGAACTTTCTGAACTCCAATTTCCACATCTGTTTTCATCTGCCAGAGGGTCCTTGTCACTTCTATTGGCAAAAGGAGCAGATTTGAATGTGCCTCAGTTAGAAATTGCACATCAGTAGCCTGGATTAAATACAGCCCATAGAGGGCAAAGAGAGCCAGTGATTTTAGACAGACTTTACAGATGAAGTTTAGAACTGTTTATTACTTACCCAAGTTTGCATAGCTGAAATGTGGCAGAGCCAGGATTTAAACTATGATGGTCTGGACACAGCATCCATGATCTTAAAGCAGCACACTTTCGACTACTTTTTTCTACAGAGAAATGGCAATGGGCACTTGGTCTCTGTTTGGGAGACATTAGGGAGTAGTGGGGACTACAGTGAACTACCGAGTCCATACTCTGACTAAAGGAATGCTTCTGTGATCGATCCTCAGTAAGGCCAGTGAATGTTTTATGCCTCAGTTTTCTCTTCTGTAAAATTGGCATAATAATTATGCCTATTTCATGGGTTATCTTGGTGACTAAGTTAACATGCCCAGCGCACAGTAAACATTATGTAATTGTAAGCTGTTACTATTGTTGCTATTTGAGCAGTGACTTTTGTCTTAGACATTCATAAGGCCCACTTAAATATGGTATGGTGAGCTAGGTACACCCTGATGATCAAGTTCTGACAGCCTCTCTGGGGCCTTTTCCTCCTCCTTCTGAGCAACAGTGGGGTTCATGGAGAGATCAGGGAAAAGGAACCAAGGTCTCCAGGCCACAAGCCACGAGCTCCATGCTTCAGCAGCAGCCTTCATAGCTCGTTGCAGAAGCCCCTCAGTGAGCTCATGGTTACCATTGGCCGCTAGGCTGAAAAGAATGTGAGGTGCCACGGGCAGCCTTCCAGGGACCCAAGAAGGGAGGCCTCATCCTTTCAGGATGTCTCAGGCTTCAGATAAAACCCTTCCTGTGTTCCAGCTCATAGCTGGCAGGGGCAATCGGCAATGACTGATTGCAATGGGTGAATTGTCGAAAAGATGTGTGTGTGAATCAAATGCCAGCTAGCGGAGGCAGAGCATGCATTCAGGAGGCTGGTGGGAAGACCATCAAGTGTACAATGGTTTGTTTTGCACCTACTGTATACTTGGCTCTGGGCCAGGCATTTAGGAGGTAATGAATTTCACCTATATGTACTGCTGCCGAGCATTCTGACTCATTATCTCTCTTGATCCTTGGCACAATCCTATATTGCAAGCAGGCCTTATTTCCTGGCTTTAAAGATGGGTAATAGCAGAAAGTTTGTCTGAAATTACAAAGCATAGTGAGAACTAGATACCTGTTGGCCAAACTTGTTTCCTTTTTCATCTGGATACTCAGATGGACTACATTTCCCAGCAGCCCCTGTGGTTGGAGGCAGCCATGCAACTGAGTTGTGGCCACTGGAAGGAATGAAATGCTGGTGAGAATGATGAATGGGCATGGCCCATAAAAATCTTTCCAAGCAATCCTCGTCCCTCTTTCTCTTTGGCAAGCAGATGCAGACGGCCTGCAGAGGACTCTGAGGACCTAGGGCTGATGGAGCCACAAGATGCAATGGGTCTGCCTGGGTACCTGCGTAACTAACGAAGTTCTGCCACATTGAACTTTTGAGTGAGAAGTGGGTTTCATTTGCAGCAGGCCACCTAGTTTATCTTTCCCCAACAAATGGCCTACCCTAATATATATAGTAAGACCAAAACATGGGTTTTAGAGGCATTTTGCCTATACATCTGGTAGTTTTTCTATCCTTTTCCAAGCAAACAGACAAATCCCTTTATGTTTGTAGGGTCTTTGGAAATTACGAAGCATTTGGACAAGTAATGGGACAGTCTCTTCCTTCCACACCGCTAACCACTGGGCTGTGACTCTCATCCACTGTGGGAAGCTTTCAGATGGGGTAAGGTGTTTGGGCTAGCCACAGCTCTGGTACCCATTACACAATAGCAGGCCCACTTCTCAACCAGTTCTGTGAGAAAATTAAGCCCCCAGTCCAAAGGTATCCCTTGTACATGTTAAAGAAACTTCTCTCCTGTCCATCTATAATGGTATGGGTTATGTACCATGCCTGGGAGAACCGTGAAAACACTTACATTTTCCATGTTCTATGGTTCAGAGGAGGATCTCACAACTGCAAGCCACTTTCCTTCTCTGAGTTTTGGTTTTCTCATCTGTAACCCCACAGGGTGGAATCAGATGAACTTGAGAGTTTCTTGCCAGCTATAATCTCATTCAAAAAAGCAATTATTTTGGTTTAGATGTTTTTCCACATTATTTCATTTAGTCACAAAACAAAGAGGAGTAAGATTTTTTTTTGAAGAAATAAAAGAGCAATTGGAATTCTTCACTGTTAGTTGCTTTTCACAAAAAGTCGCTATTCAATATACTTTAGGTGGGTGGCAAACTGATGTAGAATACTGTGTTAGTGTGTGCCTTCATTGGGCTTACAACCTATTTAGGAAGACAAGAACCACACATACAAAATCAAGAATCAAGAAACATCCTAGAGAATGGGGCATGGAGTCTGCATAGTTGGTTAGCAGAGGGAAAAGCTCTACCTTATCTCCCCCTCACCCACCTCCAATTACGGATTCTCTACAGACACAATTACACTCTGAGCACTTGCTGCATGCCAGACACTAGTTGGGTGATTTGCCTTCATACTTATGCTAATAGGAGCTCTGCCAGGAGGGCATCAACGTCCTTCTTCAAAGAAGAGGGATACAAGAGGCAAATGGATATTAAGTTACTGATCCAAGGCCCCCCCACAGGTCATCTGAAGCAGGTCTGTGTGGTTGCAGAACCTGCATCCCTTCCTTTGCCTCTGCTTTATTCTAGGCACAGCTCTGTCCCAATGTTCTAATTATTTTCACTTCCCCAGCTCTTGAAGAAGAGATTCTGGCCTTCCGCCCTTTGACAGTCAAGAATGACAGAGTCAGATCGCTGGGGACAACTCAGCTTGCAGAACCCCCGGCACAGGGGTCCCACATTCAGCTGAGGGTTGCAGCATGGCAGGCATCATCAGCAGAGCCTTCCACACCTAGCTGACAAGTCCCTGAGACAAGACAGCTAGAAGTTTGCACATCTGGGGGCCTTGGGGAAAAGCCTGGGAGCAGCTGAAATGAACTGACCCCATCTGGAAGCAGAACCCCCTCCAGGGACAAGGAAGGAGGAAAGGAGACAGGAAGTGGCTGATCTGCCAAGTTCTCAGGAAGCCGCGAGGACTGAGAGAAGCCATTCCCTGGAAACTGAAGATCTGGCGTTTCTCAATGTGTGCTCCTGGGACCCCCTGCATCACACACACCTGGCATGTTAGAAAAGGGGATTCTCAGGCCACAAACATAATAAATCCAAATCTGACTGGGAGGGGAGAACAGGAATCTGCATGTTAGAAGAGCTCATTAGACAGTTCTGATGCTCACCAAAGTTTAACATTTGAAAACTCCACTTCTCTGAAATAATTATACCCAGTTCTTCCTTAGATGTATCATTCATGTCTGCCATTTTGTCTGTCAGTGATCCTTAACCCCAGGAGAAAAATAAAAAGGTTAATTTCTCTTGAGTATTCACCACCTGTCCCATAATCTAAGCACTAGATGGATTAACTCATTTAAAATACAACATTAGCTTCATAGTACATGTAAAGAAACTGAGGCATAGAGAAGCTAAGAAACTTTAAAAAGTCACACAGTAAGTGGCTCATCCAAATACAGACCCAGGCCATTTGGCTCCCAAACTTGAGCTCTTAATCCCTATGACACACAAGCTTCCATTTATGGAAGATCCCACTGAGTGCCAGACCCCCTGCCCAGGGACTTCAGGCATTAAACAGACATTAACCAAATGTCTTCTATGTGCCAGAACTGTTCTAGCCAGAACTAGGATGAGGTAAGTAAAACATTCAACTTAGACACAAAATTTGAGGGAGAGGTGCCCCAAAATTCAGTAATCAAGATAAATAATATTTAAAGAAACCATATCATCAGGCTATGGTCTATGGTCTATCTCTATATAGATATAAATATTATCTATATATTTAATAGATAATGTTTATCTATTAAATATAATCATAATTAATAATAATATAATAACTATTATTATTATAGGGCAATAATATAAGAACAAAATACTCAAAAACATATGCCTTAATGGAGTTCACAATGACATTTAACCCTTAGCACAATGACCCCCCCCAAAGGCAGGTATTAATAAGTCTCATATACACTAATCTCCCAATGGATAGCTAATGATTATGAAGACTGACAACATGCCAGGTGCTGTTTTATATGTGCCTTATAAATACTATTTTATTTCTCACAACCTTCTTATAAGGAAAGGATCATCATCATCCCCATTTTACACATGGTAAAACTAAAGCACAAATTAGTTTTACAATTTGTCCAAGGTCAACACAACCAGTAAATGACAGAGTTAAAATCTGAACCCAGGGAACCACACTCCCAAGGCCATACTCTTTTAACCAGAAGAGCATATATGCTCGTAAACTACAACCCATATGCCAAATCCGGCCAAATCCAGCCCACCACCTGTTTTTGTAAATAAAATCTAATTTGGCACACAGCTATATTCATCTCCTTATGTATTATGTAGGTCTACTTTCACACTACAATGACTAAGTGGAGTAGTGGTGACAGAGACCATATGGGCGGCAAAGCTGAAAATATTTGCTATCTAGCCCTTAACAAAGTTTGATAACCAGCCCTTAACCACTGTGGATTAGTATAGAAGCTCACAGTCAGAAGGGAAGAGAGATGGGATAGGAACCCAGGTGTGTCTCCAAAGATCACTACTTTTCAACTCTGCCTGCCTACAAACTCCCTGATGAATGCCAATGCATTCTTGTTTCCCAGAGCTTAGCACAATGCTTGGCCCAGGGAAGGTGTTCCATAAATGTTCTTTGAATGAATGAATGGTCAAGCCTTAGCAAATCATATTGTGATCAAGCCTAGAGGAACAATTAGATGGACCCTACCTGGGAATATCCAGCCTTTGTGTTATATCCATTACAAGCCAAGACTCGCCAGGTCTTGTTACTATGGTAACCTACCCTAATAGCCTGAATTGATTGATAGACTTAAAACATTCTAAGGATGTCTTAATTATCTGTACCTAGTATGCTGCCCATCCTGAATCAGAGAATCTCCATGGTCTCCATCTAAATCCAATGATTAGTCTAAACTCAATCTAAATTTGCTGTGCCCTTGCCATTAGAGGTCAGTGTTGTAGTCTTAGGCCCTAGTCTCAATCAAGAATGGGGATTTGCAAATTGGAGAAACCTGGTTAAATCCTGGCTGTTTCTCACCCATCAGCTGTGTGACCTTGAATGAGTTCCTTCACCTCTCTGAACGTTAACCTCCTAACCTGCGCCATACAATCTACCACAGGGAGAGGATCTATGGATAGCTAGCAGCACAGGCCACTAAGCAGGCCTCAGTGGATGGCTGCAATTCCTTGTTATGATGGAGACAGTTTAGGAGAGCTGTCTGCTAAAAGACCCCAAATCCATTATGCATGTTTTATCTTTGTGCTCCCAGGGTCTTGAATAAACAATGTCTTCATCCAGTTTTTTAAAAGACACTAATTCCGCCTCAGAATAACCACCCCCTCCCACCCCAGCTGAAATTTGGCCGGCTCTGTGCCTGGCTGCTGGCCTGAATTTCCAAACACTGTTGGTTTAGCATTTCTCAAATGTATCCCATTAACACTATGAACCTGTCAGCCCTCCCTCTTCTCTGAGCTCAGGTCTGACCTGCACAGCGAGAGATGGAGCCAGCAGTGTGAAGTCAGCCTCCAGGACTTGCCTTTGAGAAGCAGGGGGTGCCAGGGTCAGCCTGCCTGGGATTTGGGGGACCTGTCAGCATTTGCAAGGGGGGGTGCACCCAGGTCAGAGGCAGACACAGGCGGTGTGCTCGGAGACTTGGAGGAAGCGTGTTGGAATGAGGGGCTCTGGGAAATGTGAGCAAAATACATTCTCCAGGTTGCCACTTGAGGGGAAAAAACAAGACCCTGAAAGAAGCTTAGGAAAAAACAAGACCCTGAAAGAGGCTTAGCAAAAAAACAGGACCCTGAAAGAGGCTTAGCAAAAAGCCACTGCTCTGGGAATCAAGAAATAGCTCTGCTTTGGCATGGTCTTCAACTCACTCACCGTGCATCTTTGAGCAAGGTACTTGCCCTCTCTATGGCACATATACTTAAAAATGAATGGGTTAAGGTGGGCCATGTGTTTTTAAACTTTTGCTTGGCAGCAGAGCTCTTTCTCAAACAAAATTTTACTTGGAATTTTAATATATAAATAGATGAAAGTGGAACAGATTCTCTGGGTTAAAATGGGTGTGGGAAGGGGAGAGAGGGAATCCTGCCCACTCAGTCCCCAGACTTAACAATCTGAAAGAAACCAGTAGGTAACTCTGTGGAATGGGGTTCAAGAACCACATGACATGAGAGCCAATCTACGTAACCTCATGCCCTGGCAGCCACGGATCCTGGTACCTGCAGCTGCCATTGCTGATAAAAGTAATGGTTTTTATTTACTGAGAACTTTCTTTGTGCCAGGAGCTGGAATTTGCTTCCACGTGTTTTACTTTGAGTCAGTAGAGAGCCATGATTTAAATACCAGCTTCAGTGATCCCGGAGACCCAGGATCGAGTCCCACATCAGGCTCCCTGCTCGGAAGGAAGCCTGCTTCTCCCTCTCTCACTCCCCCTGCTTGTGTTCCCTCTCTGGCTGTGTTTCTCTCTGTCAAATAAATAAATCTTAAAAAATAAATAAATAAATAAATAAATAAATAAATAAATAAATACCAGCTTCCCCAATTAAGCTGCTGTAGACCTTGGGCAAGTTAATCTATGCCTCAGATTCTTCATCTGGAAAATGGGTTGTTCAGGGGATTAAATAAATTAATCTCTATAATACAAAGTGCCTACAACAGCAGCAATCACATAGTAAGCAATTTATGTTAGCCATTTTTATCATAACTGCATAAATTAGGTATCTAATAATTATAAGCACAACTGTTTCATAGGTGAGGGAACTGAGGCATGGAGAGGTGAAGTGAGTGCCCTGATGTCAAATAGCTAGTAAATGCTGAAATGAGGACCTGAATCCAAGTCTGCTCAACTGCACAGACTGGTCTTAACACAGCCGAAACTGCTTTGCTGTTGACCTTAGAGGTCAGGGTCTTGGCCATAGTTATTTGTTTAAGGAGTTCTATGCATAGGGGGAGGGGAAGTTAATGATGACTACAGTAATTTATGCCTAAATGAATTCTGGTATCACAGGTTCCAGAGTTTGGGCATCTTAGTGAATGTAGGTCCGAAGCAGAGACTGGGGGATGTGTGGCTGCCAGAGCCTAGTTTCGTTTTTTTTTTTTCCAAGCCAATTATCCAGCCTTTCCTGCTGACCCATAAGACATCTTTGTGTAAATTAGAAAAAGTGCAGAGATGCAGGTGAACAGAGAATAGTCAGACTCTCAGCTCCCAGTTGGAGGGTAACATGACTTTGAGCAGTGTGTAAGTTGCACAGTCTTACACAACGACCTTTACTCTTCTCCTGCCTTACTGTTTGGTAGAGAGAAGCACAGGAAGAGCATAAATTTGGCTGGATGAGAGACAAAGAATGTTTTCAGCCCTGCCCTGAGGCGTGTGGTAGCCCTGGATAAGAGGAGGGAGCATGAAGGCTGTGCAGTCAGGAAGCTCTGTGTGATCCTGATCGCCCAAAGCAAAGGCAGGCTACATAGTTACTTTATCTCTTTATGTTTCTTTCTCTCAGCACAGAGGGTGGTAATAAAAGATGGCTGTATGGCTCTCCATGGGGAGCTGAATGGGAGCCAAACTGTCATATGGTGAACAAATGCTCCAATTGCCCAACTGCAGAGCTGCTGTTGCATGTTATTAAAATGGCAACAACCTCTCCCCTGACCCCTGACCCATGGAAATGGGTAGTCACCAGCCCACCCACCCAGAAAGCCACTGTGCCCTACCACCAACAGAGGCCCAAACACTGGCTCTAGCATTAAGAAAGAGCAGGGGGTGTGGTTTATAGTTGTAAGAATATAGTCTTTCCATTCAGCCAGAGCTGGATTCAAACTACCCCTTGTGATTTGCTGGGCATTGGGTAAGATATCAAACCTTTCTGAGCCTCAATTTCCCAAGTATAAAATACAGCTTATCATACTGACCATGCAGGGAGGATGTAAGAATGAGAAATTAGAAATGCAAAGTGCCCAGCAAAGTGTTTGAGACATGTAAGTACTTAAAATAGCCCCACAGATAGGTCCTTTCACATCATCGGTGAAGACTGACTGCAAGCCCACTGAGGACCAGCTGCAGTGAATATCATGCAGGAAGGTTTAAGTAGTTTCTTTAGGGGAATGACACCTGAGCAGAGATCTGAAAGATGAGCAGGGATTTCTAGGTGAAATAGGGAGGAAACAACTTTACAGGCAGAGGGAACAATATGTGGAGACCTGTGGTCAGAAAGAATGAATCGAAGACCCGAGAAAAAGCTGATGTGGCTCGGGGCGCCTGGGTGGCTCAGTTGGTCAAGCGACTGCCTTCAGCTCAGGTCATGATCCCGGAGACCCGGGATCGAGCCCCACATCGGGCTCCCTGCTCGGCAGGAGGCCTGCTTCTCCCTCTCTCACTCCCCTTGCTTGTGTTCCCTCTCTGGCTGTGTTTCTGTCAAATAAATAAATAAAATCTTAAAAAAAAAAAAAAAAAGCTGATGTGGCTGATGCAGAGATGTGAGGAGGCAGCCAGGGAGGCTAGCAAGGACTAGAACACGCAAGCCCTCATGAAAGGGTTTTTTTTTTTTTTTTTTTTTTAAGATTTTATTTATTTATTTATTTGACAGAAACATAGCTAGAGAGAAACACAAGCAGAGGGAGTGAGAGAGGGAGAAACAGGCTTCCTGCTGAGCAGGGAGGCTGATGTGGGGCTCGATCCCAGGTCTCCAGGATCATGACCTGAGCCGAAGGCAGTGGCTCAACCAACTAAGCCACCCAGGTGCCCCAATGAAAGGGTTTTAACTGATGGAGTGACATGATCAAATCATAGTATTAAAAAGCTCATTCTAGAAAGGATACACATTGCATGATTCTAACTATACAATATTCTGCAAAAGGCAAAACTATAGAGACAGTAAAAAGATCAGTGGCTGGTAGGGGATGAGGAGAGGAAGGGATGAATAGGCAGAGCACACAGGATATTTTTAGGGCAGTGAAACTGTTCTGTATGATTCATGGTAGATACACGCCATGATACATTTGTCAAAATCCATCCACTATGCAACACAGAAAGTAAACTCTAATGTAAACTATGGACTTTGGATGATTATGATGTAGGGTTATGGGCTGTAACAAACATGCCACTCTGGAGGGGGATGTTGATAGTGGCAGAGGCTGTGCACATGTGGGTATTTGGGAAATCTTTGTACCTTTTGCTCAATTCTGCTGTGAGACTAAAACCTCTCTAAAAAAGTAAAGTCTAGGGGCATAGGTGGCTTAGTTGGTTAAGCCACTGCCTTCAGCTCAGGTCATGATCTTGGAGTCCTGGGATCAAGTCCCACATCAGTCTCCCCACTCCACGGGGAGTCTGTTTCTCCCTCTGATCTTCTCTCATGTGCTCTCTCTCTCTCAAATAAATCAATGAATGAATAAATGAATAAGTAAATAAAATCTTAAAAATAAAGTGAAGTCTATTAATAAGAAAAGAAGGAAGGAAGAAAAGAGGAAAGAAAGAAAGAGAGGAAAGAAAGAAAAAGAAAGAGAAAGAGGAAGGAAGGAAGGAAGGAAGGAAGGAAGGAAGGAAGGAAAAGAGAAAGAAAGAGAAGGAAGGAGGGAGGAGGGAGGGAAGGAGAGAGGGAGAAAGGAAGGAAGAAAGAAAGGGAAGGAGGGAGGGAGGTGGAAAAACTCTGGCTGCTCTGCAGAAAGTAGACTGTAGTTGGGCAGGGAGGAAAGGGAGGACCAGTTAGGTTCTGAGCTCCTTGGGGCAAGTTACCTAAGCTCTGAGAGCTTTAATTTCTTCATCTGTGCTATGGGGACAAGCATATAAAGTGACACAGTGCATAGGAAATGCCTCACGGAAAGCCTTGCACCAGACAGGCATTCAGTTCGCACTGGCTGAATGTGAAAGAATGAGCATGACAACATGAAGAACTGCGAAAAGCGAAGAGCATCAGGATACAAAAGCTCTTTGTGTGGGAATAGTGGACATCCTGTGATGGTAAAACACAGGTAGCTTCATAACAGATAAAAACTCTCACTGTTTATCAGCAGAGGGAAACGTATTTATCAGAATGCACACCCCAGGGCTAAAGCTGTGTTTTGTGCTTTGGGGGAAATCAAGAGCAATCATTACTAAGATTTTACTGAGCACTATATGGCAGGTACTATCGTAAGTGCTTTATATAAATAAGCCCATTTCATTTCCTCAACCAGTCCTTCCACTGAGTACTGTAATTACCTCTGTTTTATATCTGAGGAAACTGAGGCACAGGAAAATTAATCAACCTGCCCAATATAAGTGACAGAACTGGCTTAAAAGAAGATGGGAAGATACAACCTGAGTTAACTGGGGAAATAGGCTGTACCGGCACAGAACAGTTACAAGATAGCACAAAGCAGACCAGCTGGGATCAAGGATTACATCACACGGAAACAGTATGGTATAGCTGTTAAGAGCAGGCATTAGTATTAGCCTGCCTGGGTTTAAATCCTAGCTCTTCCACTTTCTGTGTGACCTAAGGCAAGCTATATAGCTACTCTTTGACTCAGTTTTCCCATCTGTAATAGGGGGATTGTAACAAGTCATATCACATGTGTTGAGGATTAAATAGTAAGATGCTTTTAACTCACTAGCTTATCACATTATATGGAAAATAGTAAGAGCTCAATGTATGTTTCAGAGTGAAGGAGGACAACAGGAATTTTTGGAAGTGTAAGCCTGTCGCTTCAACCAAAGGGTGGGATGCAAACTCAAGAACACCCAGATAATGGTTATCAAATATGATGCTAGGGGCCTGCTGGGTGCAGTGATGAATGCAAAATGGCATCTGCCCTTGAGGACCTCTCAACCAGGTGGGGGGGGGGGTGGCTCAAATGTAGAAAACAAAACAGGCAGGATATAAAAATCATTCACTCATGCAACCAAAATAGTGCCAGCCACCATTCTAAGCACTAAGGACATAGTGACTTGCAAAACAGATGAGATCCCTGGGCTCAAAGAATTTATATTTTCATGCTGGAGACAGGCAAGGAACACCTTCCATATGGGCCTTGCAGACCATGGTTAGGACTGTGAATTTCACTCTAAGAGGGTGGGAAGTCCTTGCCAGATTTTAAACAAGCTTTGTATCTGATTAAATTTTAGAAGAATCATTGTGGTTGCTATTTGGAGAATAAACTGAAGGAGGGTTAAAGTGTCTTCAAACTCTCTGCTGTTCCTTTCGAGAGGTGGGGTCTCCTTAAATCTAGTTTTCCCCTCTGTCCGTCTCTGACCACTAGAACATGGCAGAAGTCATGCTATGTACTGCTAACTCTGGCCTTTAAAATACTGACACCTTTCACCCCTTTTGTAACCTGTCCTTTTGAAAACCAGCTACTATATTAGAACTCTGGCTCTCCTGAGCTTTCACTGCTATGAGGAAGTGTAATAGTCATGTGGAGAAGAAGGGATCATGTGGAGGGGCGTTGAGGAACCAGGCATGAGTGTGAAGCCTCCTTGGGCCTTCCAGCCCAGCCAAGCCACAAGCTGCATGCTAGCCTAGCCAATACCATAGGCAGATGAAGTACTGCCTAACCAAATCCTGCCCAGATTCTCACAGATTCCTGAATCACACACTGCAAAACAAATAAAATGGTTGTGGTTTTAAGCCACTAAGTTTTGAGGAAGTTTGTTACATAGCAATTGAGATGTGGGTGATGGCAAGGAGCCCAGTGAGGAGAAATCCAGGAGAGAGAGAAAGGTGACCCAGCCTACGGTAGGAATGGTGGTGGAGAATCAGAAAATGCTAACAAGAGAAAGTTACACACACACACACCATCACCATCATCATCCTCAGTTGGAGAAACTCAGGGGTCTGGAGACCTTACACACCCCACAACATTGGCACTGGGAAGTTCCCTCTCTGAAGCTATCTCTTTCAATGAAGGACTGGCTATCCAAGGGTTGACTTTGCTGTTGGACACTTCACTGCCATCAGGATAAATGCTACAGAAGATACATTCTAGACTGCAGGAAAATAGACTTAAGGCATAGAAATATTACATATTAACAAAATAAAAAAAATGTTCCAGAAAAAAACTGTCCATCTTGATATAACATCTAATGTTAATATGCAACTTTACAGGTAATCAAATATACCCAGACATATGACCTCCTCTGATTCTACCAATTGTTCATCTTCATTTACAAATGAGGAAACAAGCTCAGAGAGGAAACAGTTACTGTTCTAAAGTCCCACAGGCATTATATGCTAGAGCTAGACTCTCAGTAAGTTCAAATTTTTTTTAGTATATGTCATTAAAATTTCCACATTTAGGGGCACCCGGGTGGCTCAGTTGGTTAAGCGACTGCCTTCGGCTCAGGTCATGATCCCGGAGACCCGGGATCGAGTCCCACATCGGGCTTCCCACTCGGTGGGAAGCCTGCTTCTCCCTCTTTCACTCCCCCTGCTTGTGTTCCCTCTCTCGCTGTGTTTCTCTCTGTCAAATAAATAAAATCTTTAAACAAAAACAACAAAAAAAATTTCCACATTTATTTACAACTACAAAGAATAAAATCATGTAGCATCCTGTGTTATAGTTGTCTGCCTCCTGCTCCTTTGTGCAATAGTTTTTAAAGTGGGGTCCAAGGAATGGCATTGAAATCTTATAGAAAGTGCTTGGTCCCACCCAGGAATTGGGCTTTCTGGTAATGGGGCCTAAGCATCTGCATTTTAGTAAGCAGGGCAGGAGGTTCCTAAATTCTTCACCTTTAGGAGAAATACTGAAAGTCACTGAATTGGTGGATCCTCATGCCCTCAGGAAGCAGATGGATTTGCTTAAATGAAGAGAGTGGGAAAACAGTTTAACAAAGCAAGTGAATCACTGCATTCTTGTTCTGGGGCTCTTCTTACTCTACTGCACTGTCCTAGATAGCCTCCCCTTCCTCCTCCCACCAGCTAGGGAGGAGCGTACAACACAGTGGTGAAGAAGGGGCAGAATGCACATTTGAAGAACAGACACTGTTTTAGGCAGTGGCAGATTTTCCCTGTTTTAGTCCTCTAAGCAGGCATTATTTTCATTTTCCAATTGAAAAACCTGGGAATCAGGAGGTGGGGCTTGTGCAGCTGCACAAACAGCAAGTGAGGAGTTGTGATTGGATCCCAGGACTGCTGACTCAACCCTAGTGTTCTTCCCAGCAGCAAGCTGGGAATCAGGTGGCAATCAGGTGGAAGGATAGTGTGACATAAAATCACAGTAGTTTGAACGCTACTCCTCTACTCAGCTATATGGCCTCAGACTAGGCATTACCTTTCTTGGAAAGTGTCCATTTCTTTCAAAAAGGGTTGAAATTACCTGTCACTGAGAAGTACTGAATACTCTGTAGCTTTTTACTAAAAAGTAATTGCTTAGGAATGAGAAAAGGCCAGAACATCAAAGTCAAAATGGTGAAGAGACCATAATGGCAATTTCTCCCTCCCCTTCCCTTTCTTTCCCTCCTTCCTTCTTTCTTTCCTTCTTTCTTTCTAAGAGAGAGAAAGAGAGTGAATGAGAGTGAGTGTGGGCAAGGGGCAGAGGGACATAGAGAATTCCGAGCAGACTCTGCTCCCCAGCACAGAGCCCAAAGTGGGGCTCGATCTCATGACGACCCTGGGATCATGCCCTGAGCCCAAATCAAGAGTTGGACACCTAAGAGACTGAACCACTCAGGCACCCCATGGGTAATTTCTCCCACAGTGGACTGTGTTAGGTTGGGAGTGGGTCCCCCAAGGAAACGAGGGAACGTGAAATGGGACCCAGAAGTAGAGCCATTCCCAGGAACGGTTACAGCATGTGGGAAGAAGGTGCAGAAGACTGCAGGAGCTGGATGGTGGTCATGCAGGTCTCTCCCAGCACCAATTTCTATGATTCTGGGAATCAGGAGCCACACTGCTTTTCTCTGTCAGAGTGCCGCTCCTTCTCCTGGGGGAGTTGGCAGATCCGCTGCTGGCCCGTTGGCTGGAGACGCATGGGCAGCAGAGCCTGGCATTTCTTTACAGACTCTCACTGTCTCTTTCTTGTGCGGCTTTCTTCCCGTTCCCACGCCCCACCTCTGCGAGTCCCCAGGGATCCTGCTTTCTCCTGCAGTTGTGAGGGCAAAGGCCCTGGGTGAAGAGATAGATCGGGGCCTTCCCCCTCCAAGGCTGCTCTGCTGGGACCCTCAATGATTCATTGTCCCTGGCCTCCCAGACCACATCCCCTCCCAGGGAGAGGAGGCAGTGGGCGGTGTGCCGGTCAGCGAGTCTGCGCCTGGTGCAAGCTACGGCTTTACTTTGCAAAGTTGTGGGATTCTTATTCATTCGAAGAGTCGGCCAGTCCTGAATGCTTTCAGCAAAGATTTAGGCACCATGCCAGGCACTGGGGTACAATTCAGAAAAACAGTCCTTAACCTGATCCTCAAGGAAGGTCCAGTCCGGTGGGAGACATGAGAAGTAAATAAAAATGATCAGTTGAAGGCTGGTTCATTCCTTTACTCACTGAACAAATAGTTATTGAGAACTTTATAGGTGACAGGCACTGTTCTAGGGCCTGAGAATACAGTGGTAACAAAACAAAGTCCCTGCCTACACAGTCTTCTGTTTCATAAATTAGTACTATAAAATCAATTACATCTTACATATATTACATTAGTGATCTATTAGCTAGCTAGTTTTTTATCTACCTGACAATCACCTATCTATAATTTTGCAAAATGCTAAATCCTTTAAGGTAAAGTGCTCAATTGGGCCTTGAGAGCAGAGACAGTATGTTCTGGCAAGTCTCTCTGAGGAGGCAGGATTTGATCAGAAATTGGAAAGGAAGTGAGAGGGTGAGGTATGATGTTTCAGGATGAAGCAAGCCATTGCAAAGATTGTGCACCAGGCACTGCTTTACCTACTTTATACAAGCCCTCTAGAAGTAAGGACCACTTTTTCCCTCTTTACAAATGGGGAAATCAAGAGCTAGAGAAAGGTAGAGAGACTTATCCAGGACTTTGAGCCTTGCGGAATGCGGGGTTTGGACCCACCCCAGGCAGTTGTCCCTCACCTGTGTGCGTATCTGCCACCGAGAAAAAGGAAATCTCCCCCAAACCTACAGGGCTCACTCTGCTCACTTTATTTAGATTTCTATTAAGTCACCTTCCCTGCTCACACATCCTCAAATACCAATCCCTATGTCTTCTTTTGCTTCAGCTATTTCTCATGACCTGCCATTAGAATGCTTATTTATTTGTTTGTTTTCCACTTTCTGCAATCTAGATCTCAGCTCCCCAAGGGCTAATGTCTATTTTGTTCACTGTTGTATCCTCTGTGCCTGGCACATCTTTAATGAGTAAAGGAAAGGAAAGCAGGCAGAGCTCAGTGGGTGTGTAACCATTCAGGAGAGTTAAAGGGAGCACTTTCCCAAGCAGACACAGGACTCGACGTAATACTTGCTGAAGTGGGCCTGGAACTCTGAATTTGCTCAATAACTTTGTGTTGAATGAACAAGTATTTGGAATTTTAAATTCTAGGTTCATGAAGCTCAGAAGACTCTAGGCAATTATGTGTGAAATAAAGAGTCAAGGAACATTATTTTATACAAATAAATGTGCTCTGATGGGATGTTTGAGAGTTCCTAGAACAGAGACAGCGAAGTTGAGAGCTGATGGTGGCTCAGGAGCTAATGTGCTAGGAGGATGGAACAAATCACTCTCTTTCCTCCCTCCCTGGCTACGGATCACCCATCTGTAAAACGGGGACACACAAAAAAGGGAAGAGGGATTCTTCTAACTCTGGACCTCTAAGAGTTTATAAAATATTCTCTTCTCTGGGACAGGTCCATGTCTTGCCCCAAGCATCTTCCCTGGAAACAGTATGACTGGGGTGGGTACCAGGGGGAATATCTGAGCCTTCGATGCCTTTCCTCAAGGTCTTGTGTTACTTAGGCTTTCTGGCTCCCGCTCTTAAACCGTCTCTGAGGTCTGACCTTCTAATGAGCGGATGCACATTATCAGCCACTGTGGTTTGAACGGGTGCCTGTAATTTAGCATTGCCTAATGCTGGAAACTGAGAGCAGGGCTGTGTAATTAGACTGGGGCCACATTAACGTCTGCCTCCTTGGGTATTTTTCATTCCTGATTTCTCCTGTCCTGTATTTTGAATCCCATCTGTCTGTATAGGCATGGCTGCCCCTTTTTTATCAGTCCATTGTGGAGCCAGTCTTGAATTTGGGCCCAGAACGGCCACGGCCATCACAAAGCATGAATCTTAGCATGCCCTGGTATGGCCCCTGCTCTGCTTTCTCAATAGAATTTTGCGACTTTACTGAGAACCTGGATGTCTGGGTAGCTCTTAAGCACCTCAGGCTGCCTGGCAGCACACTCTTAGCTTGGGAATTTGACAGAAACCAGAGTAAGGGACTCTATCATTTTAATTGTTATGATTACTGATGATTTAACCAACTATGTGCAATACTTTGCTATTATAAAACACTGCTAAAATCTGACCTTGAACAGAGACTTGCTCTGCTTTGTTCACTGGTGATTTCCTAAGACAGTTACTCTCTTTTTGTGCTTTCTGCCCCCATTTGGTGGGGCCTCTGTGGAAGGCATCAACCGGGCTTTCTTTTTACTCACTGGTCTCTGCTTAGCTTTGGCCAACATGAGACCCCAGCTGGTGCCTGGAGAGCAAGGGAGGAAGGAGGGTGGTGTGTCTGCTCATGCTCACTCTGCTTCAGTACCATGACTCTGGAGGTAGCTGAGTTCCTCCACCACTGTTGGCTCAAGTGGGAGACTCTCCCACCCAAGTCTAGGTGAAACCTACTGGATTAAAAGTACTAATTCTATTTCATCTCCTGCCCCTTGATCCCTGGGGATGATAATTGCTTCCTGCTGTTATTAGATTCTGGATGCATCATGTTGCCTTAGCCCGAAACACTCCTCTGCAAGTGGTTCCTTCATTACAATCTTTATATAACCCATTTGGGGGTGAATTCTGCTTTCTGCTTAGCCCCTGTTTGATACACTGTCCAATATCTGGAATAGAGCCTGCAACCCAGCAGGCCCTTAATAAATATTTATGGAACAAATGAGCAAACTTTTCACCAAAACTATGTAAAATAATATGATTAACTTTTACAGATAAAGAAATGAAGGCTCAGAGAGGTAGATTCTCAGATCTGAGCAACACATTTCTAAGGGAGAGCAACACACCCATCCTATACCCTGGATGAGTTAGCACCACACTCGATATCAGAGAAATCTCTGAGTCCTGCTGTTTTCTGTACAGAGTCAGAGTCCATGCATGCCAGCCTGGAATAGGCTCAACAGGGCCAGATGCCATGGGGTGGACAGAGGTAAAGTAAAAAAGAGAATAACAAATCTCAGGATTTAAAGACACTTGGAAATTCACTTAGCATGGGAACCAGAAACTAAGGTTCAAATCCAAGTGCTGCCAACTCCTTTTCCCCCAGCCTTATTGAGGTGTGACTGACCAATAAAATTGCATCAATAACACGTTTTGACATATGCATACATTATGAAATGATTACAACAACCAAGTTGATGAACAATCTCATCACCTAACATAGTTAACCATTTCCTTCCTGCTAAGAACACTTGAAGTCTCTCTCGGCAAATTTCAAGTATACTATACATTATTACCAACTATAGTCACTATGCTGTAAATTCCCCAGAACTTACTCATCTTATAACTATAAGGGTGTACCCTTTGACTAACGTCTTTCCATTCCCTCAAATCTGCTCACCTCTAATAAGCACCATTCTATTCTTTGTTGCTATGGGTTCAGCTTTTTCAGATTCCACATACAAGAGAGATTATGTGTATTTTGCCTTGTGTGTCTCACTTAATTCACTTAGCATAATGTCTTCCAGATTCACCATGATGATGCAAATGGCAAGTTTCCTGCTTTTTTGTAAGGCTGAATAATATTCCACTGTATACATGCCGCATTTTCTTTACCCATTCATCCATTGACAAATATGTAGGCTATTTCCACATCTTGGCTACTGTGAATAAGGCTGCAATATGGGAGTGTAGACAGCTCTTCAAAATAGTGATTCTATTTTCTTTGAAGACACATCCAGAAGTGGGATTGCTGAGTCATATAATAACTCTATTTTATTTTTTTTATTAAAAATTGAACCCTCACACTGTTTTCCATAGAGCTTGCACCAGTTTGCATTCCCTTTTTCCCACATCCTCACCAACACTTGCTTTCCTTTGCCTTTGTGTTAATCGTCATCCTAACGGGTGCACAATGCATCTCACTGTAGTTTTGATTTTTTTTAAATTTAGTTCAATTAGCCAACATATAGTACATCATTAGCTTTTGATGTAATGTTCAATGATTCATTAGTTGTGTAGTAGTTGCACTGTAGTTTTGATTTGCATTTCCCTGATTAGTGATGTTGAGCATCTTTTCATGTGCTGGTTGACTATTTGTGTTTTCTTTGGAAAAATGTCTACTCAGGTCGTTGGCCCTTTAAAAAAATCTGATATTTGGTCCTTTGCTCTTGAGTTGTAGGGGTTCCTTATTATTTTGGATATTAACCCCTTATCAGATAGGTGGTTCACAAATATTTTCCCCATTCTGAACATTGTCTTTCCATTTTGTTGATTGTTTCCTTTGCTGTGCAGAACTTTTTTAGTTTTACTCCTGTTATTTTTTTCTAGGTTCATGCAGTTGTGGTCTAAAAAGATACTTGATATTATTTCAATCTTCTTAAATTTGCTAAAACTTATTTTCTAACTTATATAATCTATCCTGGAGAACGTTCCTTGTGCACTTGAGAGGAATGTGTATTTTGTTGCAGCTGGATGTGGTGTTCTGTATGTGTACATCTGTTAGGTCCATCTGATTTAAAGTGGAACTGAAGTCCAATGTTAGATTACTGATTTTCTGTCTCAATGATGTAACCATTGTTGAAAGTGGGGAATTAAAGTTCTCTACTATTAATCTGTTGCTGTTTGTTTCTTCCTTCAGCCTTGTTAATACTTGCTTTTTCTATTCAGGCGCTCTGATGTTGGGTGCATAGATATAATTACAATTGCCATATCCTCTTGATGAACTAACCCCTTTATCATTAAATAATGTCCTTTGTTGTTTCTTGTTACAGTTTTTGACTTAAAGTCTATTTTGTCTGATATAAGTATAGTGACCTTGCTCTCTTGGTTACTATTAGCATGGAATAGCCTTTTCCATCCCTTCACTTTCAGCCTATGTGTGTCTTTCAAAAAAAACCAAACGTTTATTTAAAGTCTCCTGCAGGTGGCATATTGCTGGATCTTGGAGGTTTTTTTTTTTTTTTTTTTTTTTTTTTTTTTTTTTTTTTTTTTTTTTTTTTTTTTTTTTTTTTTTTTTTTTTTTTTTTTTTTTTTTTTTTTTTTTTTT
>PITA01008105.1:0-36097 GCA_004023965.1 Spilogale gracilis | reverse complement strand
CAAGAGAGAGAGCACAGGCAGGAGTAGCCACACAGGGAGAGGGAGAAGTGGACTCCCTGTTGAGCTCATAGCCCAATGTGGGGCTTGATCCCAGGATCCCAGGATCATGACCTGAGCCAAAGGCAGTCACTTAACCAACTGAGCCACCCAGATGCCACTCCGTTTACTTTTAAAGTAGTCATTAATAGGTAAGGACTTACTATTGCCATTTTGTCAGTTGTTTTCTGGCTGGTTTACAGTTCTGTTGTTCCTTCTTTTGCTGTGTTCCTTTGTGATCTGATAATATCCTGTAGTTGTATGCTTCAAATCCTTTCTTTTTCTGTTTTGTGCATCGACTACAGGTTTTTACTTTATGATTACCATGAGGCTTACATAAAATACTTTTTAAAGATTTTATTTATTTGTTTGACAGAGAGCTAGATCACAGGTAGGCAGAGAGGCACGCAGAGATACAGGGGGAAGCAGGCTCCCCACCGAGCAGATAGCCCAATGCAGGGCTTGATCCCAGAACCCTGAGTTCATGACCTGAGCCGAAGGCAGAGGCTTTAACCCACTGAGCCACCCAGAGGCCCCTTACATAAAACATCTTATAGTTGCAACAGTCTATTTTAAGCCAATAACCACTTCACTTCGACCACATACAGATTCTCTTTTACTTTCTCTTTTTGATGTCACAATTCGCATTTTTTATATTATGTATTCATTAACAAATGATTATAGCTATAGTTATTTTATAGTTATATAGTTATTTAAAAGACAGTACTTTTTTAAAAAAAGACAAAATATTTTTGTCTTTTAACTTTTATACTAGAGGTAAAAGTGATTTATACACCACTATTATCAGAGTATTCTGCATCTGACCAAATACTTAAACTTTATTGATGAACTCTATATTTTCATATGTTTTCATGTTACTAATTAGTGTCCTTTTATCTCAGTAAATTCCTATTGACTGAAAGTTAGGTGCTTGGATCCCCACAATATTTTCCTGCCAAACGGCTGGGGTAGTTTTGCATACCACTCACAAGGAGGAACTTACTACTTCTTTAAGCCGCTCTGACTATGAAGTGATCTACCCCTTGTTGAACAGGTGGTCGAGTGCCCCACATAGGCTCTGAGGTCAGATTTCCTAGGTTTAAATACTAGCTTTGCCACTTAGCGGCTGGAGGCCTTGATTCTCCTACCCAACTCATTGGTGCTGCAGCCTTTTTATCTAGAAAATGTGGATTATAATAGTACATACTTTATAGAGTTGCTGAAAGGATGAAATGAGTCAATACATGTTAAGTGCCTGGAGCAGTGCCTAGCACGTAGGAAGTGCTATAAAGTGTTTGTTAAATAAATAAAAATTCATGAATTTTGTATGTGTAATTCAAGCTGGCTTAATCAAAAAGGGATTTTTTTTGGCTAAGGTTTGGAGATGAATCTAGATCCAGGGCCTTGAATAACATCATCAGGTCATTCACTCTCTGTCTCTCCCTTGGCTGTATTTTCTTTTGCCTTGGCTTCAACCTCAGCAAAGCCTTCCCTCAAGGGAAAAAAGAGATGGCCACCAGCAGCTACACGTATCTGTCCCAGCAGCTCAGCAGCCCCAGCGAAATGCACATATGTCTCCCACCCAAGGGTTCCAGTAAAAGTCTCAAAATGGATTCTCACTGGCTTGGCTTAGATCCCATTGCAATATTCTAATTCAGCCTGACACCTCCCGACATCAGCTCTAGGCACCACACAGACTGTAAGTTCGGGAGGGGTCACCCAGATGGAAAATCTAAGTGCTGTTTCCTAAAGAAGAAAGAATGGATGCTGGAGAAAACCAGCTGTGGTATGCTCCACCACCTATCCTGGTCAACTTTTCTGAAGCTACTTCCTACAAACATTACTTCAGAAGATGTAGGCCTTGCTCATATTGCACACTTGAAAGTGATTAAAGGCATTTTTAGTGCAACAACTAAGTCTCTTTGAAAGCATATACTGCAAGTCAAGAGCACTGCTCAACATTCTACTTTGGGAGACCACAGTTAGGGCATGAAACAGCATTACGTGGTTGGAGAAGAGGCTTACTGACTCCCTGCCTGCAGGACACACTGTGAGCTGGGCTGCGGCTACCCGATTTGTGTGCACATTCTCCCGGGTCTATAACTGTGGCTTGCCAAAGCAAGCTATGTAGCTGGGACAGTAAGCACCATCCTAGGCATGGACAGAATAAATCTCAACAGCCCCATGGACCCCTGAATCCGGGGCAGTAAGCACCATCCTAGGCATGGACAGAATAAATCTCAACAGCCCCATGGACCCCTGAATCCGGGGCTTTGGCCATATTGGCAACTGCCCTCACAGTTTGGCTACTCAAGGTATGGACTTCTATCAGCAGCAGCAGCACCTGGGAGCTTGTCCAAATGCTTACTGCTCAAACTGAGGCTGCAGGTCTGGCAGCATTGGCTTCACCTGGGAGCTTGAAGGTAATTCAGAATCTCAGGTCCTACTAGAAGACCTCATGAATGAGAATCAGCATTTTATCAAGATCTTTAGGGATATGCACTTAAAATTTGAAAAGCACTACTGAAATAGTTTTCTAAAGCTGCTTAAAGAGAATACCACAAACTGGACAGCTTAAAACAACAGAAAAGTGTTATCTCACAGTTCTGGAGGCTAAAAATCTGAAATCAAAGTGGTGGCAGGACTGGTTTCTTCTGAGGGCAGAGAGAGAACCTATTCATGTCTGTCTCCTCACTTAGGGTGATTGACAGCAATCCCTGGCATTCCTTGGCTTGTAGACACATCGCTTTAATCTGCTTTTATCATCACATGATACTTTTCCCTGTGTCTCTGTGTCAAGTAGCACACCGGGCCCCAGCTGATGCAGCCCCAGTGCACGGCCGATGTGAGAGCTGTATGGGGAGCTTCTCCATCAGACTGCCCATTGGAATCACCTACGGAGTGTTAAAACTACAGATGCCCAAATCTGACCTTCAAAGATTCTAGTGAAGTTGGTCTGGCATATTGCTTGGCCATCAGGATTTTAAAACATTTCCCCGGTGATTCTAACCTGTAGCCAAATTTGAGAACTAATGGGATGCATGTTCTCATTTCTATGTATTACAAAATAAGACAATTCAGTTCCTTTTACAGATAGGTAAGCAGGGCATAAATAAGCACAAATAAATTTGAATTTCTGAAGTACAGTTTGAGGCATTTTTGTTTGGTGCTCATAAATTTAAAATTACTGTCTCTTTCTTATCTTAATGATAATGAATTGCTTCCTTTGCCGTAGTAACCCTTTTCACCTGGAGTCTACTTTTTTCCATGATATTAGTATAGCTACATCAGCTAGTTTTCTTTTGACCAGTTAAATGGTATATATATATTTTTTTTCCATCCTTTAATTTTTAAACTCCCTATATTCTTATGTTTTAGATGAATATCTTGAATGAATATAGCTGGATTTAAAAAAATCTACTTTAAAGTTTTTATGTAGATACTCTATAAATTAGAGCATTCAGTCCTTTTACACTTAATGCAATTAATGATATATATTGGTGATACTAAATATTTAACAACTCAGGGATACTTTGTGGAGGTTGTAGTTCTTACAAATGACCATGAGAGGGCGACTCCAGTGGACTCATAGGCATTTACAGCCTTGAAGAGACAGAGGAAACCAGGAATTTTCTCTGGAGTTCCACCACTGCTTCCAAGGGTGTGCCTTCCCTATAATGTCTGGGCATCCTTTGACCATGGGAAGAAAAAGTATATGAGCTGGGGACAGAAGCGTGGTGAACTGGGGGACAATACAGCAGTCCAATGGTCTACCCATCTATGGAGTAAGTGTAGTTGAAGACATTCATTGGGTTGAGGGCAGAAGCCATTTACCAACTTGCATAGAAAATTTTCAATACTTTGATAGCCAGCACTACTGTACAAGCCATTTAGAATAATATCAGTCTGCTTATATATTTGGATTGATATATATCATCTTGTTTTATTGGTAATACACATTCCATGTTGGTTTTTCTGTCCTTTCATATCCTCTTATACTATCTCTTCTATTCCCTCTCTTGCAGCTTTTAAAAAAAATATTTTATTTGTTAATTTGAGAGATAGGAGGGTGTGGGTGGGGGAGGAACAGAGGGAGAGGGACAATCAGACTCCTCACTGAGCACAGAGCCCAGTGCAGGCCCAATCCCACGACCCTGAGATCATACCTGAGCTGAAATCAAGAGTCAGACACTTAACTGACTGGGCCACCAGGCGCCCTTGTCTCTCTTACAGCTTTTAAGTTTTACTAAATTCTTTTTTCTTTTCTTTTCTTTTTCTTAATTAATTACCTTGGCAATTACCTCATACATCTATGACTTTTTAAAAGATTTTATTTATTTGACAGAGAGATACACAGCAAGAGAGGGAACACAAGCAGGGGGAGTGGGAGAGGGAGAAGCAGGCTTCCCGCTGAGTAGGGAGCCCGATGCGGGACTTGATCCCAGGACCCTGAGATTCTGACCCGAGTCTAAGGCAGACAGACACTTAATGACTAAGCCACCCAGGTGCCCCCATCTATGACTTTTCACAGCCTGTCCTTAATCAATACATTTACGTACGTCCCTGACAATACAAAGGCCTCAGAACACCTTAATTCCATTCCCTCCAAGCCCGCACTATCTTCCCATCACGTATTTTAATTCTTTATGTATTATTTAAATCTATAAGACAGTATTAGTGCTTTTAGACAATATTTATTAACATTTACTACCTTCTTTGTTGTACACACTTTCTTGCAGCTCTATGTTATTTTTAGATCATTTTCTTTTTGCCTAAAGCATGTTCTTAGCAATCTTCCTTAGTGAGGGTATTCTCTTTGTAAATGTTTTTATTTTGCCTTTATTCAGAAAAAAATGTTTCTCTGAAGATGGAAGAGCTTGACAATTATTTTCTTTTGGCAACCTGAAGATGGCGTTCTACTGGTGCTGCCTGGGAGCTGTCAGTCTATTACTTCAATAAAGAAATCTGCCTTTTCCTCTCTGGCTGTTTTAAAAATGCTTTTCTTCATCCTTCTGTACCTACACTATTGTGTGCTGGTGTATAATTCTTTTTATTGATCCTACTTGAAATGTAGTAAGAGTTGGGTTTGGGTGGCTTGGCATCTTTCTGAAAGGTTCTCAACCATCATTTCTTAAAGAACTGCCTCTGCTCCATTCTTTTTTTGAGATTCTGTTTAAATGCGAGATTTTTCTCACAAGATCTAATCAAGTTTTCTGAATTTCCTATCTTTCTCTCTCTTTATTAGGATAATTTCTTCAGCTCTCTCTTTCACTTTTTAGTGCCTTTTCAATGGAGTGTCATAAGCTGCTAAACACAACACATCCAATAATTTTGGATACTGTAGTTTTCATTTCTAGAAGTTGTATTTGATTTTAAAAAAGAAAATCAGCTGTGTCACTTTTTATTGTTATTGTTTTTTATTTCTGGAAGACATCTTCAAACCTGATTTTTTTCAACTTAATAAGTATTTTTTGTTTGTTTGTTTTTTGTTTTTTAAGAATTGCCGTTTGGCAAACTGCGGGTTTTAGAAGGGAGGATGTGGGGGATGGATGAACTTGGTGGTGGGTATTAAGGAGGGCACAGATTGCATGGAGCACTGGGTGTGGTGCATAAACAATGAATCTTGGAACACTGAAAAAAATAAAATAAAATAAATTATTAAAAAAAAGAATTGCTGTTTGATGGGGAGAGTATGTGCTATGGTGAGTACTGTGAATTGTGTAAGACTGATGAATCACAGACCTGTACCCCTGAAATAAATAATATGTTATGTTAATTAAAAAAATTTTTAATTAAAAAAAATGCAACCCTCCCCCCCCAAAAAAAACCAATGATGTGGGGGCGGGGAGAACTGCTGTTTGATTAGTTCAGTATCTGATGTCCTTCAGAGTCTCTTTCTGTTGTCTATTGTTTGTTTCTTCTCATTCACGCTGTCTCTGCCTGGTTAACTTGGACTCTGTGCTAGCTATTACACAAAAAATTATTTGAATAATTATTTGAAGCTCAGGCAGAAAGTACCTTCCTCTACATATGATTTGATTTTTACTTCTGGTATGTTTGAGATCACCATAAATCATGTTTAAGGTTCCCTGGAAGACCAATCAAACTGCAATTTGAGCTACAACTGCTTATGAGGGCTCATGTATTTACAATTCACGTTTACTTTGAAGATGTGGTCCTTTTGGGTCTCAGCTTATTGTGGGGAGGGCCTATCATTACAATCCCACCTTGAGTGTCCTTGGACATTGATTTCTATCATCTTCCTTGTTCCTGCTAGGCTATCAAAACCAATTTCCAAATTTGGCAGACTTAGCAAATTCCCTAGAAAAAGGTAACTTTTGTACTTGTGCAGCTCTCTGAGTTTCCTTTTCCCCATCATTCTCTTCTTGGTAATTCCTTAATGTCTTGCCAACTCTTCGAAGGCTTTCAAGATATTATTTAAAACCAGTTTTTTAAGTTGTTTTCTGTGGAAAAGTTGGTCCAAATAATCTAGCCCATGTTTACTAGAAATGGAAAGCCATTTAATGTCTTTCTTGAAACTTGGAAGGCTCTAAGTGAATGACAACTGAATTAGTTGAATTATCATAAAAACCCCAAAATGGTCTCCTTTTTTTGCCTGTCTGCATTTACAAAGACTGCTTCCTACCCTTAAAATGCATAGAATGGCCATATTCCAGCACTAATAAGGTTTAGTACCAATGCCACCTCTTCCACAAAGTTCTTCCTGTTTTCTCTACTTCCCCAAATCTGAATTCTATTTCTTCCCCAGCTAAACCCTCACAAGACTTGGTCTGTATCATTCTGGTTGCTTAATATATTAATATTAGAAATATAGGTAGAAATATACTAACACAACTCTTTATCTCTTCTGTGGATTTCTGCTTTCTTGACTTTTCTGGACTTCTGAAGAATTCTCTCACTCCCCCTCAAGCTCAGCATACATTATCAACAAATCCTTTTGAAAATGGCATATCTAGTACTTTTAGGTTTGATGTCCTGAGAGGGGATTCTTTGAACATTTAGTCTGCCATAGGCTGGAAATAGGCCCCCCCTTTTTTTTCAAAGATTTTATTTATTTGACGGAGAGAAACACAGCTAGAGAGGGAACAGAAGCAGCGGGAGTGAGAGAGGGAGAAGCAGGCTTCCCGCCGAGCAGGGCACCCGATGTGGGGCTCGATTCCGGGTCTCTGGGATCATGACCTGAGCCGAAGGCAGTTGCTTAACCAACTGAGCCACCCAGGCACCACCTGTAGCTCATTCTAATAAGCTCTTACATTTGTACAGGTTTTTAGAATGAACAGGGCACTCTCACATACATGTCTCTTACTTGAGTGCTGCAATCATCATGCTGCAGATGGGAATCAGAGGGTAAGAGAGACTAAATAATACACCCAAATAGAGTCACAAAGCCAGAAATGGAATCCAGTCTTTTCTCTGTAAACCATTCCAGCCCACCACCATTGCTTCCCTTGATTATTTGTGTTGCTAGTCATTCCTATAGCATTAACACCTAAAACTCTTTGGAAGTAACACTTGGTACATGAGAGTACATGTGGTGCAGAAGTCAGGTCAGAGGCAGCAGAGAGAGGGTTAGCTCTGTGAGGTATCCCACACATGCCTCTTGAATGAAGGCTTTCTGAATCTCAGTCCTCCTTACCTCACAACCTTGGTCCCATTTCTTATGACTTGCATGTCCACCATACAGCCCCCAGTAACATAGGCAGCTAGGTTCAACTCTGAGAATTCAGCCTGAAGGAGAGAGCAAAACACAAAAGTATTCATCAAAAACAACGACACTAAAAACTACTAACATTTATTGAGTACTTTTATGTGCCAAGTAGATATTTATGACCACCCTGAAACTTAGAAAGTTGGTAATAGTATTTACTTTCCTTTCTGAAACCTGAGAAATCTACGGGGCAGAGTCATGGTGCCATGTCCAAGGTCATACAATTAATAAAAGGCAAAGTTAGATTGAAACCCACCTGTTGCTGGTTCAAGGATCCATGTTTTTAACCACTACTAATTTCTACTTCCTTGAAAATAGAAGAAGTAACTCCAACTTCAGGACTACAGGAGGCCAAAGGCTGTTCAATAGATTACATTTCCCCTAGATTTCTCCAGCTTCAGGTTATGGAGTACGGCATCATAGCTAGTCCAATTAATGGAGTCCTCCTCGTCAGCTGCCCACTGCGCCCTCTTTTGGTCATGGTCCTCCCCTTTACCCACCCACAGGGTTACAGTATAAGCACCATGTCTGTGCACTGAAATACTGCTGTCTCAGTCACAGCTGATGGGGTTGGCACCTGACCCAGGGTGGAGGAATAAGGTGCCCTTGTATTAGAATTTGAAACTGCTGAGCGATTTATGCAATATCTTTCTAGAGCTGCATTTCATACATAAAATCTAAGTATAATTAAAGACCATGTTTTCTGCCATCTGGATTGGGAAAGTACAGAAAATAAGGGGGTGGAGGAAAAAATGTCACAGTCATTAAGAGAGGAGGGGTAGAAAAAAAAAAAGAGAGGAGGTGTAGAGGCAAGAGATGAGGAGTACTCTTGATGTTTATGTGCCAACTACAATACTACCCTCAGATTTTAGGCAATACCTCTGTATCTTTATAAGTTCATCTTTTTGCCTTTTTATTTGTTTAAGCAAGATCTGCTGAATTTCCATTGCTTGTGACCAAAGCCCTATGGAATACATCCCTCCTACCAGGTTATACACTCCCGAAGGATAGTGATTCTATGTTTTTATAACCATCTAATTCTCCTAAGATAGCCCTAACAAATATACCACTAGGTCACTTAAATAGCAGAAATTTCTTTTTCCATAGGTCTGGAGGCTAGAAATCCAAAAATAAGGTGTTGATAGGGTTGGTTCCTTTTGAGGGCCATGAGGAAAAAAATCTGTTTCAGGTTTCTCCCCTGGGCTTGTAGATGGCCACCTTCTCCCTTCTCATCACACCGTCTTCCTTCTGTACATGTCTCTGTATCCAAAGACCCCCCTTTTTATAAGGACACCAGTTATACTGCATAAGGGTCCACCCTAATGACCACACTTTAACTCTAGAAAGATCCTATCTCCAAATAAGATCACATTGAGGTATGGGGCTTAGGACTTCAACATGTGAATTTTGCAGGGAGACAGTTCAACCTGTAATCCTAACCTAGAAAAACGCATAGTAGCAAACTGTGCCTTATACACAGTAGATGCCAAAAGTATTTCTCAGGATTAAATGAATAAAAATAGCTTCTCATACATATGAAAAATTCACTACGTGCCAGATACTATCTTAAGCATTTTACATGTAAGAATTAATTTAATCCTCACACTTATACCTCACTACCCCCACTGCTTAGCTGAATAAGGCACTGGGTGGATTACACCTGGGAACTTTTGGGACCTAAAAATAACCCAGGTGAAGAGAAAACCAAGTTTATATTGAAGGGAAATATCATTTCACAGTGATTTAAATGTATCCCCTTGGAAACATTTAATAGAGTTATGACCAAAGACCTAGTCATCTCTCCAGATGGCATTAAAGGAAACCCAAAACACTTATATCTCTTGCTTTAATTAATAGTCTCATTATGTTGTAGCAAGGTGAAAAGCAAAGAGCTCTGTTAGTGAGTCCAGGTTAGTAAGTAGTGGTAATGACCTGTTTATTAAGTCTAATAACCTAAAAATTCAGTCCCATCATGTTTAAGATACTTCACTGGCGAGATTACAAAGAAGAATTAGCAATGAAAGTTGTTGCATGACTGTGTGGAGAAAAAGAAGTTAGAAGAAAGTTGCAACACAGAAGAGTTGGGTACCAAAACTTTGAAGAAAGGGAGTAAATCAGAATCTTGAATGACAGAACCTTCACCTCCAAAGTGGCAAAGCCCCAAAGGCTGTCTTGCTGCCCAAATGGAAAGAGATGTCTGGAGAAAAGACACACTCAGGCTCAGACATACAAGTTAGAAGTTCATCATGTTCAGCTCAAGGTTTCAAGAATTATTTCCCAGTTATGGTTTATGAATAATTATAGGAGGTAAATGTCTGGGTTCTTAGGGAGCAAGTCTTTGTTCAATCAAGCATAGAAAGTTGGGGTGGTGAAGAGAAAGCACTCTTCTGTATTTTACTATTTAAAAAATTCAACAAACAAACCTTGGAAATGAACAAAGAAGTAGCCAAGCACTTTTCCTTTCAGATAGCAGGACGGGCCCTTGGTAGAATCTCAAAGAGCACCTATTTTTGAAGAGCCTCAGAGTTCACATAGAAACTGTAGTGGATTGAGCTGTCTCCCCCAAAAGATAGGTCCACACCCTAACCCCTGAGAGGGACAACTATGATTTTTTAGAAAAAGGGTCCTAGTCCATTTAAAATTAATGTTATAAGATCTCAGGTAAGACTCAAGGTCCAATTTTTCCATATGGTTTTTCAAATACTTTGACATTATTTATTTTTAAAAACCTATGCTTTCACCGAATTGCATCGGTGCGTTTGTCAAACCTCAAGTCACTGCAAACCTGATCTATTTGCTCTATCCTTGAGTCTGGTCCAAGTTGTCTCAATTACTGCAGCTTTACAGTGAGTCTTGATATCAAGCAGTATAATATTCTAAGAAGGAAGCAGCCCAAATATGGCCCAGTGATAACAGGTCCAAAGACAAAGTAGGATGACCACCCCTCTGATCAGATTAAAAAGTCTTTCTCCTCATCCACTCCAAAATACAATCCCTAGGCAACTAGATGACCACAAAGGCTCTATCCTGAACAAACCAGCTGAATGTTTCTCCAGTGATATGATTGGCTGAAGGGAATGTGTTCTATTCTCTGATTCACACTGTAACGCATATTGTGGCCAGACCTCTCAAAGAGCTCCTCAGGGGATCCCCATCTCAGTAAAGGTTAAAGAGAAAAAAAAAAAACCACAAGAGTTTAGCCCTTTCAGCTTTGTTAGTGTGGTAGCCTGGCTGAGAGGTTAATAACGTCAAGCACGGCAACGCTTCGAGTCTTGCTTATACTGAGGAATGATGCCTATGGCCCTCCAGTACTGTCATGGTCACCTGCTCCTACGAGTTTCCCTTTGCTTTATGAAGGAACTTTAATTTCAGCACAAGTCTAAACATCCGCTATTATTTGAGCTTCCTTACACTTTATGGAAAGCTTGAGCTCACTATCTCAACTGCATTACAGTTTCCCATATCTGCTATGAGGAGCATTTCAAAGAATTTCTTTCCCTTATTTTTAACAGAAAAAAATAACACCATAATGTATGGCTTTGGAAGATGAAGAAGGCTGATATAATTTTTTTTTAAAGATTTTATTTATTTGACAGAGAGAAAACAGCGAGAGAGGGAACACAAGCAGAGGGACTGAGAGAGGGAGAAGCAGGCTTCCCGCCGAGCAGGGAGCCTGATGTGGGGCTCAATCCTGGGTCTCCAGGATCATGACCTGAGCCGAAAGCAGTCGCTTAACCAACTGAGCCACCCAGGCACCCCAAGCTGTGTATAATTTTGATTGTCAAGATTTTGTTTCAAAAGGGAAAATAAGTCATGCTATATATTTGTGGGAGTTTTTCTCTAGACATCATTAAAGACAGGCAGATTTTCGCAGTATTAGGCACATACAGGGATTTCGTATTTTGTTACTCTTTTTAAAACTCGGTGTGGGAGGTTTTTGACACTGATCTCAATTATACCTGGAAGTGCTGAATTATCTGAGTTTTCCTGTTTGTGACTTTTAAAAACATGTACATGGAGGAATCAAAGAATAGTGGGAAAGGAATTGGACTTGATGTCTAAGGACCAGTGATCTAAATGTTGGACTTGACAAAGACCCAATGACAATGACCACAGGCAAACCCCTCACTCTCCACTGTAATTCTCTTCATCTTTAAAATAAAAGAGTTATGGACGCCTGGGTGGGTCAGTTGGTTAAACGGATGCCTTTGGCTCCAGTCATAATCCTGGAGTCCCGGGATTGTGTCTTGCATCAGGCTCCCAGTTCCATGGGGAGTCTGCTTCTCCCTCTGACCTTTTCCTGTTTCATTCTCTCTCTCTCTCAAATAAAATCTTTAAGAAAAATAAATAAATAAAATGAAAGAGTTATAATCAACTAAGTCAATTATATCTACAGTGCTTTTCATTTTTATAGGTCTTTGTTTCTCAACTAGTATCCCCCAATTATCACTGAAGGAAAAATCTATTATCCCATAACATCTTATGAAAAAGGAACGCCAAGCAATAATATTTTTATTAAAAAACTGTTTATTGCCTTATACCCAGCTTCAGGCACCCAGTAGGTATCCAAAAATGCTTGTTGAATAAAGTGTTATTTTAATTTTTAAATTTTTAAAAATTTTTAAGTAATTTATTTTTTCAGTGTTCCAAGATTCATTGTTTGTGCCCCACACCATTTTTTAATTTTTGATGAGCAGATATCTATGCTTGCCTTGTGAAACTCTGTCCATTGCTAGATCCATTAGAGACCATAACAATGCAGAGGGTGTTTCCATGCAGAAAGGAGGGGAAAGGCCCAATCTAAGTTTCTAGTAACAAAAGCACAGGAGCACTGGGTGTTATATGTAAACAATGAATCTTGGAATGCTACATCAAAAACTAATGATGTATTGTATGGTGACTAACATAACACAATAAAAAACATTTTTAAAAAATCACAGATAAGAACACAGGGCTATCAGGTCAATGGAATGGTGACTGGTCTTTTGTAGCTGGGGCATGGAGTTTATGGGAGAACATAATAGGAAACAGAACTAGAAAGGTGGGTCAGAGACCAGTCCAGAAGGATTCTGAACTCCTTGTGAGGGAACACAAATATCACTCTATAGTGCATTCATCTTCCCTTACTATTATTTCTGTTACTTCATAACAAATTACCACAAAGTAAACAACTTCAAACAACACAGGTTTATTATCTCACTGCTCTGTAGGTCAGAAGCCCATATTAGTTTGGCTGGTTTTTCTGTTCTGAGCTTCACAAGGCCCAAATTAAGCCAATCATCTGGGCTTTTTTTTTTTTAATCGGAAGATTCCAAGCTCCTTCAGGTAGCAGCTGGCAGAATTCAGCTCTTTGTGGTTGTAGGACTGAGGTCTGCTTCCTTGCTGGTGTCAGCTGGGAGCCTCTCCCAGCCAGTTAAGGCCATGTGCACTGTGTGCATCATAGCACTCTCCATCCTCAAACTAGTAATGGCACATCGAGTCCTTTTCATCCTTAGACCTTTTTTTTTTAACTTCCATTTCTGCCACATTTCTGTCTCTAGCCAGAGGTAATTCTGTTTTTAAAGGCTTGTGTGTGCTTACCTGGATAATCAGAGTCACTCTCTCTATCTGAAGGTCCATAACTATAATCACAACTGCAAAGTCCCTTTTAAATATCATTTTCACTGGTTCCAGGGAGGAGGGCATTAACATTTTTGGGGGGCCACTGGGAAACACTGGAGGCTTCAGAGGAGGGGAGTGGTTACATATATACATACATACATAACAAATGTGGACACAGAATTTTCTAGTCCCCAAGCTCCATTACAGGTATTAGATATGTTTGGAATCTTATCCACTCCCCAAATCTTTTCTACAGCTGCCCAAATCAGAAGACAATATGTAAGCACCTCCTTGTAAATAAACTCATGTCCAGTTCCAAAACACACATGCACATGGGCGCGCACACATGCACACACGTGCGCACACACACACACATCGTGTGGCACCCCCACCCCCTGCCCCACACACAGGAACAAGATGGAATGCATTCAGTTTCCTTTAGGGTATTTGGCTGCATTCTCACTGGAACAGGCACCTGGCAAGCACGTGATACCAAGTAGATAATATTACTGAAAGCATGGGCTATTCAAGGCTGGTTACTAATAATTGCATTTGTGATGATAAATATGATGACAGAATGGAAATGTGACTGCAATCATCATTATGGTAAGTTGAAGGATGCTATTAGGCCAACAGATCAATGGGACAGAAACTGAAGATTGGACTTGGAACTGAATGACTGATGGGAATGTGCACAAGAAACCAAGCATGTGTGGGAACGTGAAGGTGGCAGCTATTGGCCTTGACCACAAAGCCTGACTGAAGAATGATTTCGACACAAAAAGATGTTGTCTGTTGTCCAGAGTTCCCGAGGGCAAGAAACTGGCAGACAGATTGTTCTGGAATCCAAGCATGGCTGATAAGACACTAGAAATTCCTGTCAGTTTGTGAAGACCTATCTGGTCCAGACTGTACCCTTAAACCCTTAGAGTGTGCCCCTTTCCACAGCCTTAAACATTCCACAGATTTTTCAGGAGAAGGAGAGAGAAAGAGACAGACACAGAGTTGATAGGAAAAGGTGGGCAGCCTCCAATACCTTTTTTAATGTGAGGTGGTCAACCTCTGACCCTGGGCCCCATTCTCCAACCTTTCCCATTACACCGCATGCAGAAGAACTATTAGTCTGTGGGTCAGGACATCATCATGCTACAGCTGACAGCGGGCAAGGTCATTGGTAGGTTGAAAAGTGAGGCAACCACATATGATTCTGGCTTCTCTGCAGTTGAGTGCTTGCTGATCTGGGTGGTCATCATGTTGATTCCTCCTTCCTGCCTGTAGCTCCTCAAAGGTGCTCATCTCAGCATCCATCTTTCCCTCTGCTGCTCTCCCTTTCATGAGTTGGCAGCAGTATGCTCTGATTCCCAGAAGTCCCAGAGGTCCTGCTCTCTCTTTTCATAATCGTGTTTGTTGTACCTTGGGCCTATTTAGTAATAACAGCCACATGCTTAATAAGTAACATCCACAAATGATCTGGAGCGTAACCACAGTATTCATGACAGCTTTAGCAGGGAGTCCTGCACTAGGGTTTGGGGGGCCTCGGCTAGCTAACACTTAATGGTATTTCAACTCTTATTTGCTATTCCTCCCTGTGTATTCAGCTACCTTAGGAACCTAGAATGGGGGTGGTGGTGGTGATTTTCAAGGTAGGATTAGGGCATTCCTGCATCCTCTAGCAAGTTATCATCAAAATTCCACTCTAATCCCTAACAGATTGTTATGTTTACTCCTGGGAGAAAAACTGTGACATTAACAAATTCCTTAAAAAAAAAAATCAACATTCTGCATGTTCAGTATTCTTCTTCAGGTCTTAAGTTCTTTCACAGAGTCTCACAAGGTCTAAGAGACTCATTAGAGGGACACACAACAACAACAATAATAAAGTAGCACTAAATACAGAAAACCCATGCCCTTCCTGGTCTCCAATGTCCCACATAATTTAGACACTGACAACTGATGACCTCCTTGACATTCCCTCCTGTCATCCCCCTTTCCACACATTTGGCTCACTTTGCCTTTGTCACACTAGTCCCCTCTCCATTGCCAAGCATGCTGAGCAAGTCCCAGGCTCTAGTCCCCCAACACCTAGAGCTTCCTAGAGATGGCAACAAGTCCCCCTTCCTCATTCCACTCTCACCTCTGCTCAGTGACACCCCAGAGGCACCCCCTGCAAAGCACCTGCTGTACTCCATGCCCCCTTTCCTCGCTAGAACTCACCCTATTACACTCATCCCCATCTGACATGATTTACATCCATCCCAATTTAATATTCAATTGTCCATCTCTCTCACCAGAGAAGTTCCAGGGGGCAGGGAGGTCTATTTCATTCATGGCTCTATCCCAGGCCTCAAAACAGTAACTGGCGTACAGCACAACACTCAAATAAATATCACTGAATAAATGAATGTTTATTTTGTAGATATCAAGGTGAGACCCAGGGAGGCCAAGTGACTTTTACCAGAGCTACAAGCCAGTAGCTGTGTCACCTGGGACCCAAACCCGGGCCAACACCCTTCACACTGCCCCAAGTGTCTTAGTGGAGGTGACTCGTGTTGTACTGCGCAGAGCTGGGTCAGCTAAAGGGCTGCTTGGCTGGCTTTGGGCTTTGCTTGTGCATGTGGCCACTTTCATTTTCATACCTTCCTTTGTCAGCAAAGCCCATGGGCCCCTGCTCCTACTTCACCACTCTGTCTCTTCCAGCTGCCCTGATCCTGCAAACACTTGGCAGGAGGCCCAAGGCCTGATGTCGGCAACAACTACATCCTGTAGATTTCCCGGCACAGACTATGTGTTTAGTTCTGAGGGCCCAGTGGGTTCAGTGATTCCTTGACTGGCATCTGAAGTCTTTTCTACCATTTCAGATTCACCTTGTAGACAAAAGAGGCTTTGAGAGTCTGCAAACTCTCTCAGTGGCCCACTCCAGATGAGGAAATCTCACTCAGGAGCAGTACCTGGCATCTCAGCGAAGGGTCCGGGGCACTGAGTCAGAGTGAACTAATGCCGAGCACCCACCTATGGTGTGTAGATGCAAAGGCATCTTCTGCTCATCAAAACATCATAATGCTCGTGTGTGTGTGTGTGTGTGTGTGTAGAAGGCAGGGCAGAGGGTACATAAAATACATAAAAATATGTCCAAATAAATATAAAAATACAAGAAAAATTAAAATGACAAAACCTACATTCTTAAATGTTCAAGTAGTGGAAAATCTAAAATTAGGTGGGGTTAGCCACATTTTAGAAAAAAACAAAAAATCAACAACAGTGATTTGCAGTTTACAAAGTGTTTGGTTTAGAGTGGTTTTCAGAACCAGGCTGCAAGTTTGAGTGTGAGTTCTATGCCTTAACTTGCTGTACAACTTGAAGCACACTAGCCTTTCTATGCCTTGTTCCCTCATATGTAAAATGAGCCTTCCTATGGTGGTTGTGAGCTTTAAATGAACTGATAAAAGCCCTTAGCAAGGTACATAAATGAATATAAGCACACAGTGAACGTGAGCTATCAGTTATGTTATTTAATTGGATCATTACAACAACCTTTTGATATGAGGGTAGGTATTAGCATCTCCACTAAAAACAGAGAAAACTGAAGAGCAGAGAGAACAAATGACTCAGTCAAGATCACAAGGTTACAGAGCAAGAGAGCTACAACTCTGCCTCCATTCATCCATTCATTCATGTACTTAACAGCTCCTATGCCAAGGATATGGCCTGATGACACAGGAGCAAAAGGAATGATATTCTCTGCTCTCGTGGAATTTGTATCTAGAGGGGGACATAGGCTATTAACAATAAACAATATGTCAGGGAAGGAAACATAGATTCTGGTCAGAGGACAAAGCGCTGAGAGGTGACTGTTATGTCAAATAAAGGGGGTCAGGGGAAGGTGGCACTTGATCAGTGAGATAAGCAAAATGAGGGAACAAATCACACAGTAAAGGCTTTGTAGGCAGACAGAAGAGCAAGGAGGAAGGCCCCGAGGCTGGAGCATATGTGCAGGGCTCAAGGAACAACAAGGAGGGCAGTGTGGCTAGAATGGAGCTAGTGAGGGAATAAGTGGAAGGAGAAGAGATCGGAGGGGACAGTGGATCAATCCCAGTCAGGATTTTATTCTGGATGACAGGGTTACGGTCTACAACAGATAAGGCAAATGTTCAGAAATGTTAAGACTACAGCTTAAGTATGCCGAGAAAATGATGGTTAATGTCTCTTGACATCTACTTCTCCTTGTTGCCGAGCTGGCTCCACATGTTCAAATGCTATTCTGCTGAATGTTCAGAAAGGTGTATTTATAGAATTAAGCAAACCAGCTGTGAAAGTCTCCCCACATTTCTACAGAGGGATGATGAAAGATTTGGGGCTTGGAGACTGGGATCTGGAAGCAAAGGCCATTGTGAGACAGTTGTGCCCAGTCATATCATAGGTGCGTGTGAAACTGGGAGGCTGGAGCTCTGGGAGGATCTGTCTGCGGTGAGAAGAGCTGAGATGTAGTTGTGCACATGACCCTGCCATGCATGCTGAGGGGAGACAATAAAGGAACTTGAATAGGCTGATGACATTTAATTTCTGCAGTTTCTTTCTCCAAATTGAAACTTATAATGTGATGGTAGGAATATCTTCTCCATCAAAGCTCTGAGAAATTCAAATGCTCTATGCTACCTTAACGTACTTTTTTATTTTTTCATTTTGAAGGTCCAAACCCCCTTTCAGAGTTGTAGAAACGAAAAGACCTTTCTTTCAACCCTTCTTTCCTACCTGCTGCGACCCACAGCATGGACCTCCTCTTTTCTTCCTAGAGCTGCCTCCCACCTGTCTCTTTGTGTCTCACTTATTCTCTGTTTAATCCCATCTGCACCCTGAGATGAGGACCTGCCACTTCCTCCCACTGGGATCTTTGGGAACATGGTGAGGCCTAGACACTGAGGCCCTGCTGTTCTATGGCAGCTCCGGCTTGGCACGAGATACTTTGGAAAGACTAGAATTTTAGGACTCAGGACACTAAATTCTGTGAAGGAAAATGAAGCAGGTGAACTCACAGAGTGACTGAGAAGTGTGCATGAGAGGAGTGTCATTTCAGAGAGAGTGGCTAAGCATCTCTGAGAAGGGAACACTAGCACAAAGAACTTCAGTGAGGATACCCTAGGGAAGAGGGTTCTAGGGTAAAACAATAGCAAGAGCAAAGGCCCTGAGGTAGAGTGCACTCACTTGTTTTTTAAAGTTTTTTTTTTCATTGTGGTAAAATACACCCAACATAAAACTCACCATTTTAACTGTTAACTTTAAGTATATAGTTCAGAGGTATTAAATATATTTACACGGTCATGCAACTGTCACCATCATACATCCCCAGAACATTTTCATCATTCCCAACAAAAACTGTGTACCCATGAAACCCTAACTCCCCATTTCCCCCAGGTCCTGGTAACTACTATTCTACTTTCTGTCTCTATGAAACTGAATCCTCTAGGGACCTCATATAAGTGGAATCATACAGTAGTTATCCTTTATGTCTGGCTCATTTCACTTAGCATGTTTTTAAGGTTTGTCCATGTTGTAACATTTGTCAGAATTTCCTTCCTTTTTTAAAATTTATTTTTATTTTTTCCATAACCCAGCCACCCTATCCCTCCCCCACCCCCCAGCAACCCTCAGTTTGTTTGCTCAGATTAAAAGCCTCTATGGTTTGTCTCCCTCCCCAGTCCTATCTTTTTCCATTTTTTCCTTCCCCTCATGAACCACTGCCCTGCCTCTCAAATTCCTCATATCAGAGAAATCATATAATTGTCTTTCTCTAATTGACTTATATCGCTCAGCATAATACCCTCCAGTTCCATCCACGTCATTGCAAATGGCAGGATTTCATTCTTTTTGATGGCTGCATAGTATTCCATTGTATATTTACACCACATCTTCCTAACCAATTCATCTGTTGATGGACATCTAGGTTATTTCCATAGTTTGGCTATTGTGGACATTGCTGCTATAAACATTTGGGTGCACATGCCCCTTTGCATCATTACATTTGTATCTTTAGAGTAAATACCCAGTAGTGCAATTGCTGGGTCATAGGGTAGCTCTATTTTCAACATTTTGAAGAATCTCCATACTGTTTCCACAGTGGCTGCACCAGCTTGCATTCCCACCAACAGTGTAGGAGGGTTCCCCTTTCCCTGCATTCTTGCCAACATCTGTCGTTTCCTGACTTGTTAATTTTAGCCTTTCTGGCTGGTGTAAGGTGGTATCTCACTGTGGTTTTGATTTGTATTTCCCTGATGCTGAGGGATGTTGAGCACTTTTTCATGTGTCTGTTGGCCACTTGGATGTCTTCTTCACAGAAACGTCTTCTACCCATTTCTCGAATGGACTGTTCTTTGGGTGTTGAGTTTGATAAGTTCTTTATAGATTTTGGATACTAGCCCTTTATGTGTCACTTGCAAGCATCTTCTCCCATTCTGTCGGTTGTCTTTTGGTTTTGTTGACTGTTTCCTTTGCTGTGCAGAAGCTTTTAATCTTGATGAAGTCCCAATAGTTTATTTTTGCCCTTGCTTCCTTTGCCTTGGCGATGTTTCTAGGAAGAAATTGCTGCGGCTGAGGTCAAAGACGTTGCTGTCTGTGTTCTCAAGGATTTTGATGGATTCCTGACTCACTTGAGGTCTTTCATCTATTTTGAGTCTATTTTTGTGTGTGGTGTAAGGAAATGGTCCAGTTTCATTCTTCTGTATGTGGCTGTCCAATTTTCCCAATACTATTTGTTGAGGAGACTGTCTTTTTTCCACAGGACATTCTTTCCTGCTTTGTCAAAGATGAGTTGACCATAGAGTTGAGGGTCCACTTCTGGGCTCTCTATTCTGTTTCATTATCTATGGGTCTGTTTTGTGCCAGTACCGTACTGCCTTGATGATTACAGGTTTGTAATAGAGCTCAAAGTCTGGAACTGTGATGCCGCTAGCTTTGGTTTTCCTTTTCAACATTCCTCTGGTTATTCAGGGTCTTTTCTGGTTCCATATAAATTTTAGGATTATTTGTTCCATTTCTTTGAAAAAAAATGGATGGTATTTTGATAGGGATTGCATTAAATGCATAGATTGTTTTAGGTAGCATAGACATTTTCACAATATTTGTTCCTCTAGTTCATGAGCATGGAATGTTTTTCCATTTCTTTGTGTCTTCCTCAATTTCTTTCATGAGTACTTTATAGTTTTCTGAGTACAGATTCTTTGCCTCTTTGGTTAGGTTTATTCCTAAGTATCTTATGGTTTTGGGTGCAAATGTAAATGGGATCAACTCCTTAATTTCTCTTTCTTCTGTCTTGCTGTTGGTGTATAGAAACACAACTGATTTCTGTGCATTGATTTTATATCCTGACACTTTACTGAATTCCTGTATGAGTTCTAACATTTTTGGAGTGGAGTCATTTGGGTTTTCCACATAAAGTATCATATCATCTGCAGAGAGTGAGACTTTGACTTCTTCTTTGCCTATATGGATGCCTTTTCTTTTTGTTGTCTGATTGCTGAGGCTACTAGGACTTCTAGTACTATATTGAAGAGCAGTGGTGATAATGGGCAGCCCTGCCATGGTCCTGACCTTAGGGGAAAAGTCTCAGTTTTTCCCCTTTGAGAATGGTATTCAATGTGGCTTTTTCAGAGATGACTTTTATGATATTGAGGTATGTACCCTCTATCCCTACACTGTGAAGAGTTTTGATCAAGTAAGGCTGCTGTACCTTGTAAAATGCTTTTTCAGCATCTATAGAGAGGATCATATGGTTCTTGTTCTTTCTTTTATTAATGTACTGTATCACATTGATTGATTTGTGGATGTTGAACCAACCTTGCAGCCTAGGTATAAATCCCACTTGGTCGTGGTGAATAATCCTTTTAATGCATTGTTGGATCCTGTTGGCTAGTATTTTGGTGAGAATTTTTGCATCCATGTTCATCAAGGATATTGGTCTGTAATTCTCCTTTTTGATGGGGTCTTTGGTTTGGGGATCAACATAATGCTGGCCTCATAAAATGAGTTTGGAAGCTTTTCTTCCATTTCTATTTTTTTGGAACAGTTTCAGAATAGGTATTAATTCTTCTTTAAATGTTTGGTAGAATTCCCCTGGGAAGCCATCTGGCCCTGGGCTCTTGTTTGTTTGGAGATTTTTGATGACTGCTTCAATCTCTTTACTGGTTATGGTCTGTCCAGGTTTTCTATTTCTTCCTGGTTCAGTTTTGGTAGTTTATAAGTCTCTAGGAATGCATCCATTTCTTCCAGATTGTCAAATTTGCTGATGTATAGATGCTCATAGTATGTTCTTATAATTGTTTGTATTTCTTTGGTGTTGGTTGTGATCTCTCCTCTTTCAGTCATGATTTTATTAATTTGGGTCCTTTCTCTTTTCTTTTTGATAAGTCTGGCCAGGGGTTTATCAATCTTGTTAATTCTTTCAAAGAACCAGCTCCTAGTTTTGTTGATTTGTTCTGTTCTTTTGGTATCTTGTTCATCGATTTCTGCTCCGATCTTTATTATTTCTCTTCTCCTGCTGAGTTCAGGCTTTTCTTGGCTGTTGTTTCTCCAGCTCCTTTAGGTGTAGGGTTAGGTTGTGCACTTGAGACCTTTCTCATTTCTTCAGAAATGCTTGTATTGCTATACACTTTCCTCTCAGGACTGCCTTTGTTGTGTCCCAAAGATTTTGAATAGTTGTGTTTTTCATTTTCATTTGTTTCCATAAATTTTTAAAATTCTCCTTTAATTTCCTGGTTGACCCATTCTTCTTTAGTAGGATACTCTTTAGCCTCCGTGTATTTGAGTTCTTTCCAACTTTTCTCTTGTGGTTAAGCTCTAGTTTTAAAGCATCATGGTCTGAAAATATGCAGGGAATGATCCCAATCTTTTGGTACCAGTTGAGACCTGATTTGTGACCCAGGATGTGATCTATTCTGGAAAATGTTCCATGTGCACTAGAGAAGAATGTGTACTCTGTTGCTTTGGGATGGAATGTTCTGAATATTTCTGTGATGTCCATCTGGTCCAGTGTGTCACATAGTTACTGCTGCTCCTGGAACCACCATAGTCATCTTGGTTTCGTGGTTTGCCAAAGTATTGGCCTCCACCACCAGAGGGAAGAGAGCTTCTGCCTCCAAAATTTCCTCCTTTCATGGGTCCAAAATTTGAGGATTGATTGTTTTAACTGCCAAAATCATTATAGCTTCTGCCACCTCCAAAGTTGCTTCCATCATTACCAAATCTGTTATAGCCATCCCCGCTGCCACCATATCCACCACTACCTCGACTGCCACCAAAGTCACCTCAACCACTGAAGTTCCCTCCATGACCAAGTTGTCATTCCCACCAAAACCACCTCCACGACCACCACCAAAGTTTCCAGAACCACTTCAACCTCTTTGGCTGGATGAAGCACTGGCCATCTCTTGTTTAGATAGGGCTTTCCTTACTTCAGAATTGTGACCATTCACAGCATGGTATTTTTGAATGACAATCTTGTCTACAAAGTCATGTTGGTCAAATGTTACACAAGCAAAACCCCTCTTTTTGCCACTGCCTTGATCAGTCATGATCTCAGTCATTGACTTTCCCATACTGTTCAAAATAATATCTTAGATGATATTCTTCAGTGTCTTCTTTAATGCCACCAACAAAAATCTTTTTCACAGTTAAATGAGCACCAGGTCTTTGAGATTCTTCCTTTGAGACAGACCTCTTCGGTTCCACAACTCTTCCATCCATCTTGTGTGGCCTTGCATTCATGGCTGTATTCACCTCCTCCACAGTGATCTATGTGACAAACTCAAAGCCTCTGGAGTGCTTGGTGTTTGGATCTCTCATTACCACACAGTCTGTAAGCATTCCCCATTGTTCAAAATGGCTCCTCAGACTCTCATCGGTCATTTCAAAGCTCAAACCTCTGATGAAGAGCTTCCGCAGCTGTTCAGGCTCTTTGGGAGACTCTGACTTAGACATGACAGCAGTGGGAGGGAAGACTTCAATGATGCTTATTCAGTGGCGTCCACAGGCAGCAAAATTTCCTTCCTTTTTAAGGCTGAATAATATCCCATTGTAAGGATAGACCCTATTTTGTTTACACATTCATCTGTCAGTGAACACTTAGGTTACTTCTACTTGTTGGCTATTGTGAATAATGCTGCTATGACCATGGATTTAAAAACATCTGCTTGAGTCCCTGCTTTCAGTTCTTTGAGGTATATACCCAGAAGTGGAATTTCTCAGTCATATGGTAACTCTAACCTTTTGAGTAATTACCATACTATTCTCCATGGTGGGTGTGCCATTTTACATTCCTTCCAGCCACGCATATGGGTTCTGATTTGTCCACATCCTCACCCACACTTTTTTTCTTTCACTTGATTTTAAAGAAAAGTGAGAAGTCCAGCATGCCTGGATCAGAGTAGGCAAGAAAGACAAGGCAGGAAAGGACAGGAAGAATGCCAGAGAAATCTAGCCATGAAGGGCCTATAGCTCTGGGAAGAACTTTGGCTAATACTTGGAGCGAGACTGGGAGCCTCTGGAGAGATATGAACCACTATGTGTCATAATCCCATTGGTAATAAGGAAGGTAAACCTAAAGCTCCCAGCTCCAGAAGCCTGGGGCCTCCAAGGACAGCACAATCCTCTTTTTTCCCAAGTTGCCAAAGGGTTAAGTAAATGCAAATACGGATAAAGGCAGTGAAAGGAGATACTTCCTTTCCCTTGGCTGACATACCTGATGCAGGAAGCAGACTCCTGCTCCCTGGGAATGAGAGGCCTGGCAGACTGGTGCTTCAAGGAGAAAATGAACGTCGCCTGGACACAAGATGGCTTAGCACTTACCATGCTTGTTCCTGAGAGCTACTGAACAGCCTGAGGCCCCATCTGTTTTCAATCTTGTTAAAAGGGCCTTGTGTACTGGCGCCTATTTAAAATAATGCACACATGGAGTTTCTAAAATGAAGAAGAAAAAGGGCCCATGCTTTCCTGGCCGGCACAGCTTATGTGTTTATTTTGGAGCAGGCTTTGGGAGTTCTGAGACAAGACATAGCTAATTTCTCTTCCTGAGGTTGATTTGCAAGTCCCCATAGGCTTTTGCTCCAAGCATTTAAGGCAGCTTGGTATGAACCAGCCACCCTTCAAAAGTCCACTGTGAGGGTGCCTGGGTGGCTCAGCAGGTTAAGTCTCTGCTTTTAGCTCAGGTCATGATCTCAGGGTCCTGGAATCGAGGCCCACCTCGGGCTCTCTGCTCAGCGGGGAGCCTGCTTCCACCTCTCTCTCTGCCTCTCTGCCTACTTGTGATCTCCCTCTCTCTCTCAAATAAATAAATAAAATCTAAAAAAAAAAAAAGTCTCGGTGAAATATCTCCAAATTAAGGCTGGGCTCGGGGAAGGCGGAGACTTTCCTCTTTGCAAAGGAGCTGTTCCTTGATTCCTTTGCCTCAATTTTTGTTTCTAAAAAGCCAAGTTCTTCTCAGATGTTCATTCTCTTCCCACGGGGTCAGAGTAGTTCCAAAACAGCATGATCCAGGTAGGGCTCAGAGCCAACCTGAACTGAATCCCCAAATGGGGACTACAAGGGGCAGGAGCAGGGGCAGGGAAAAAGAACCACCTATAATCAATGCATTCCCATGTCAAGAAGTCAAGGCAAGGGGTGGTCTCTGTCCAGTTCCAGGGAGCAGGGTGACCCTCTGTGCTGCTGACTCACAATGGCACTCACACATCCAATGCTACAAAAATTGAAATGGGTCCTTTCTGACCTTGCGGGGCTCAGAGAAAACACCTCATCAGTTTAGAATCACATACACAGCCTCATCAATGATGGCCTCAAATGTCTGGGGACTTTATAAATAACTCCTCCGTTCCACTCAGAGCAAGGGGGATACAAAAAGGGTATAATACAGGCAGGATGAGTGTGTCTCTGGTGGGTCGGCAGTGGTGATAGCTCATGTCTTCTGCATCTTCACACCTGCTTTCACTCTAAGGATCTGGCTGGCATTATTTTCACTTGTGGTAGTGATGTCCAACAGCGATGGTGGCAGTGGTTCCCAGTAGGAACAATAGTAAGAGAAGTAGCAGCAATGGAGGCATAAGTAGGAGAAGCAGCGGTTATAGTCTTTGAAGAAGCAGAAACAAATGCAGTGGTACTACTGACTAGCTGTAATAGGACAAGATGAGGTAGCTATATGGATATCATGGGTATTTCCAGTGGCGATGTATTTATAATTTCGTTATATTTATATTAGGATTAAAATGTATAATAGTTTTTAAGCACTTACTATGTGCCAGGCACTGCTCTAAGGACAGTAATCACCTGAGGTAGGTCCCTCTTATTATTATGCTCACTTTATAGTTGGGAGCACCATGGTACAATGTGATTACATTTATTTCCCAAGGGAAGTTACAGATCAAGTGAACACAAGCAGTCTGGCCCCAGGGTCCCTGCTCTTAGCTATTCTACCAGGCTTCTTGCAACCCAAGGCAAGGGGAGCAACAGGCCTGGAGGTGGTGGTAGGATTACAGTGGAGAATTACCTCTGAAGAGGCCTTAGTCACTTTGTGGAGGTTCAAAGGATTCAGGGTTTTCCAACTATAATCAAACAGAGCAGTAATTTTTATTCTTTAATTTACTTAAATGTATGGTTTTTATATAAGATTTAAATGGAAATAAAAGAGTTCTATTTCAAAAGAGTGTTAAAAAGCTACAGTATGATGAGGTTTTGGATTTTAAACGGGTATATTAGCCATGTCTTATTTTCTGTATTTTGATGTTTTGACATCTTGAGGCCTCGTTGACCCTGGAAAGACTGCCTCACACAGAGTTTTAGCAAATTCCTAGAGATGATAAATAACTCACCATAGAGAGTGCCTTTCAAATGCAAGCCAAAACCAATCCAGAGCCCATATACCAACCACCTGCTCTCTGGGGCTCTCACACTCCAGGCCACCATCCCCCTGCCCTAAGGTCCCAGCGCTAGGTACCAGACAACCAGGGATAGCCCCCTACCTCCCAGAGCCTGCTGAAATTATTCCAACTAGCCAGTCCTAAGGCTGCTTACCCTGCTTGCCTTTTTCTTCCTGCAAAGCCATAATAAAGGTTCTTGCCCACATTTTCCCCTAGCTCCTTCTGCCTCCTTACTAGCCATGGTGTTCATGTGGTCCCCCAACATGGCATGCCATCCTTCCTACTTTTAGGGGACTAACTACAATGAACTTAATCTTTGTCAGTCATTTCGTGCATTTCACCATACTTAACTAAAACAAATCCTGGGTACTTTTACAACAGGCTTGATCCAGCCCTTCGGGATTTCAACAGACTCTAGGCCTCTGCTCAGCTACTGGGTACAAGCCAGGGGACACATTTATTATGTGGGATTGTGTTGCAAAATCACCCAGCATGGGCTAAGATAGATACAGGTTTCAATTCCATTCTTGGAACTTCCTAGGTGTGCAATCTTGGGGAAATCAAAGGAATTTCTGTTTCACTGTCTTTGTCAGGTAAGAATGGGGGAGAAGTTCCCTGCACTGTCCTCATCCCTGAAGTTTCTTCGGAGAGGTCCGATCTGGGAAACCTTCACCATCATAAACTATACTACCATCACCTATCTTTAGGGAACCACAGGACTCCCCAAACAAAAGGTGTCATCTTTGAGTTCTGCCGAGAATAAGGTTTCTCAGTCTTGGAACACTGACATTTTTAACTGGATAATTCTTTGCTGTGGGAGGCTGGCTTGTCTGTTTTAAGATGCTTAGCAGCATCTCTGGCTGTTACCCAGAGATGTCAGTAGCATTTCCCTTTTGTGACAATGAAAACTGTTTCCAGCTGTTGCTAAATATCCCCTGGAGGGCACAATCTCCTCTGGTTGTGAATTACTGATATAGAAGTAGGAATGAGTTAAGTTCTCTCCCTTTTCCCTCCCTCCCTCTCTCCCCCCTTTCCTTCCTTCCTTCCTTCCTTCCTTCCTTCCTTCCTTCCTTCCTTCCCCCCTCTCTCCTTCCCTTCCCTTCTCTCCCTCCCCACAAGTCTTTCCAAAGACTCTCAGCAGTCTGCAACCTCAGGTACCCCCGTGGAATACCATGGCTCTAAGAGGTACAACTGGAAAACAGTTGCTCTAGTAGACAACTCCAAGTTACAGATCGCCAGAACAGAATTCAGAGGTTTGTTGTTCAGAGTTCTTGGTTTCGTTCCCTTCATATATTTATTAACTGAGCTCATCTTTCAGGATCTAACCACCTTATCCATAATTTGTCATCCTTTTTAAGCAGGCTTGGATTAAACCCACAGAATGTGAGAACTGAAAGTTCCTTTGGGGTCATCCAACGGGTTTCATTTTGCTGCCAGCTCTGGCTGCTATGTGGAGAATAATGAGGCTGCCCTAAGCTCGGCTGGGAAGTGTGCCTTCATTGAGCAGTGGTATCTGTTGTGGCTGGGGGAGGGCTGGCAGGTAGAAAATGCTCCATGCATTTGCCAATTCCTTCCTTTACAAATGATCAACCTGGATCAAGGATCCCCTCTGATGTAATGAAAATGGACCAAATTCTTACAATGTGTTGAACATAGTAGTACAGCTATTACCATCCCCATTTTGTGGATAAAGAAACTGAAGTTTAGAATATAGAGTCACATGTCCAAAGTCCCACAGGTAATAAGAGGTAGTACCAGGATTTGATCCCTTGCTCTTCTGATCAAAGGTACACCTTCGTCCATCATGCCAAACTGTCTCAAAATATCTCTTCTTTCTTCTGAGACAACAAATAATTTCCTCCACATAAGTAAAATATAGAGTAGTAATAGGAATTAGTAAAAATGAGCCTGTTTACTTCCAGAATCTTAATGTCATTTCCCAATAAAGATATGGAAAGGGCACTTAAGGCAAAGGTTAGAAGAAACCAGAACAGGCAGTATATACATATCGAGGGATGAGGGAGTAGTTAGCAGTGGGAGTTAGGAGAATACAGTGCTTTATAGAATATAGGCTGCTGGGGAGCCAGGGGTTCAAATCATGACTCTGCCAACTGAAGTTGCTTTTCTGGATCTGTGGGTTTAATGTAATACATAACTTATATGGCCACTGTGGGGATTAATTGAGGGTATATATAGTAATCTCTCAGCAGAGTATCAGGCATCTGTGTGTGTGTGTAGAGCAAGTGCTTAACATATGAGAGTCCTTATATTATCACTGTTATTGGTACTATGAAATACTAACTTTAGAGAAAAGAAGGCTAGTTCGAAACTGCTTAGAGACTACAAAAAAGGAGTAGGAAAATACCTAGATTTTAGAGAAGTGAACACATAAACAGGTATATAGATGGAAGAAAGGGTAGATGTATATAACATTTTTGGAAACCGAAATGCAGAACCTAAGGGAAAGCTGCAATAAACAAGAGACCATATAAATTAGATATTGGCTCCTCCAAAGACTCTTGGGGGCGCCACTGAGCAGAAAGAGGAAAAGAGAGGTGGTGAGAAAGGCATGCTGGTGCCTGGTTGGAAAGAGTGTTGGTGCTGCTTAAGGACTCTGGCCTTCATCCTACAGACATGGAGAAGCCTGGACCATGGAGAGCAAAGGAAGCCAGAGAGAGACCAAAGAGGCTATACAAGAATAAGCAAATGAAAGACAAATGATCAAAACCTGGTTCTGTCTAACAAATGCAAAGTTGGGGTCCCTGGTACACAGCTGGCCCAGCCAGGAGAGGTTCACCTCTGTTTGCCTTGATTTGCCTGGAAGCCAGAGGGGTGGGTTACTGGTCTCCTCCCTGTCTGGATAGAATGGAGGCCCTGAGGTAGGGTAGGCAGGAGGTTATCTGGTTCAATTCCATCTTAAACAGGCTGAGAACCCACCCATAAGCTCATGAAAGAAACTTCAGGGTTATTGTTCAGGGAGCAGAGAAAGGTTCCAGCAACACAGATAGAGGGAGGTCGGAAAACCAGAGGGGCTGTCTCAGAAAATCAATCTGAAAACTCAAAGCAAGCCTTTTTTCCAGGTCTGGCTGGGCAATAGGTGAGTTAAGGAGAAAATTATGGGCTTTCAAAACAGGGAGAAGTAGGTTCTAGTCACAGTTTTGCCACTAACTCCGCAAACACCTACTCCTCTCCTGGCCTATTTCCTCATCTGGACAATCAGGAGACTCTCATCCCAGGTGTTGCCAAAGGACTGAGCACAGCAACATAAGAGAAGCAGTTGGGTGATGAGGAGCACACAGCTGACCTGCAGTAGCTAATCTTCCTTCTTTCCTTTAACATGCTCTCAGAACCCCCAAAGCGTAACCCTGGATGCCCCGAGATAAGGCTCAGTTCTGCCTATCTGGTGCTACCTTCTTACCACTGCCAAGGTCATCCTCTGGGAACTCCAATGACAGAACTGGCCAAGAGGAGACAGGCGATGGGAGTCCAGCACCATGACTTTGTGCGAGGAAGTACGCTGTGATGAGCCCCAGTTCTATAGAGGGTGCTTCATAGTAAAATGTAGGGTCAGCAGAGTGGGCTCCTGGGTGTCTTTGGAGCCTCCACATCTCCACTCTCCCATATACCAGCTGTGGGGCTGAGGGTAGGACCCTGCTGAGTCTTACTTCCATCTGTCTTTCTTTGCTGGTGTTGTGAGACTAAATGAATTTATAGAGTGGCTGACTCATTGTACTCAATGTCAAGCACTGCCTTCCCTGTATGTTTGTATCATTGCTTTACCCATATCACTGCTGTCAGACTAGTGCTTGACCTGTGCCATTTACCAGGCAAAAAGGTACTTGGATGAGTCTATCTCTTAGGAAGTTCTTATGGTGGATCCAATATTTTCTCTGTTGCTTTTTCATTTTTCCCTACCCCAGACAAGTTAGAGAGATACTAAGTGAGCACAGATTATGTATCTGGGTACTTGGAATACCTACTAAGTACATGAAATTCACCAAGTTGTGCCTGGATTTTATGTCCCTGTAACACACCTTGCTCCCCTACAATAGCATCTGGAGTTGGACTGTGAATTCCAGCTCTGTCCCGTGTAAGCTGTACAGCCTTATAGCCTCTCTCAGTTTTCATTTCCTCACCTGGAGAATGGAGAACCACAGAGGTTCTTCACAGGATCATGAGGATGAAATGAACTAATCCACATGAAGTACTTAGTGTGTGCCCAGCATGTAACCACCATGTAATTAGATAGTGGCTATTATCATCAGTCCCTTCCAAGTCCAGGACAACACCATCCATGGAAATTCTCTCATGTCACACTAAACTTTCTGAGAAGTGGTCCCAGCCAGGTTCAGCCTAGACTGAATTCTAAAGTAAGCGATGCCTTAGAAAAGCTCCCAGGTGATCTTAAAGGTAAATACCGTAGGACATACAAACTTATTCTCAGATACCAGCCTCCCCTCTCTTTCCCAGGGACTGGAAAATGTAGCCAATCTGGGTAGGATCCAAAAGAATCCATTTCAAAGTATCAGTCCTATTTATGTGCGGGCCTGACTCCCCTCCTCAGGAGATTCTGGTCAGGGTGGGCTGGGAGATTCCTTAGACAATCTAATAGATTAGTTTCCAGTTTAGCATAATAGCTAGACAGATTTTTGTGGTGAAGTCATCCCAGTCAATTAAAAGGCATTTTTCCCTGCTGTGAGTTCAGAAGTCCCTTTGGTTTGTTCCAGCTTTCTGGGATGTTTCATAATAGGCTCCACCCTGGGTTAATTAATAACCCTTGATTCCTACTGAAATGCAAAGGCTGAAATCCGGTGTGTAAGCACATCCGGGCTGGGGCTTTTGGCAGAGCTAGGGTGAAGCCAGTGGGAGCTCCTCTCATCAGGGAGTGAGCCAGACCCCAAATGGCAGAGATGATAGCAGAGCTGGCAGTAAACATAAAGTGTGGCCAAGCAAAAGCTGAAGGTCAAAGCCGGAGAGGGTGTGAGGACGGGCAAAAGTGGGAAGGAGTGGGCAGAGGAGGGATATCATAAGCAGTGGAAGGCACCACAAGGCCAGAGATTAGATAGATTGGGAGTAAACGGGTGTGTGGGTGATGAAATGGGTCAGGGCAAGTGGCTGGGACAAAGGTGGTGAATAAGAGGTAGTTGACAGCATGTGCTTTTTTGGGATGCCAGCTCAAACACATCATGTGGCTCTGGTTCCATAATCTCTGCTTTAAAGAAAAATTAGGTCATATCTTCCCTTTTCAAAGGCAAGCTGCAGGTACAGAATGAAGTTAAAGACCATGTGGCAGGGATTTACATGCATTTGCTGGAGAGTGACCAAGCCCTTTCTCTGAACCCCAGCCCCAAGCACAGTAGTCAAAAATAAGATATTTTTCACCCAATCCAGAGCGGAGTTTCTCTCCTTTGAGGCTCTGGCTTTCACTCCTACCCAGCCAGACTTCTAAACCACTATTAGCATGTGCATCCTAAAATCACTCTACAGCTTAAAAATCTAGCAGGTATGTCCCCACTCCCTCTACAACACGACTTCCAGCTGCTTGCCTTGCCACCCTGAAGAGACTGTTCTCTGCCTTCTTTTCCAGCTTTATCTCCCACCACCCTTCTCATGCAACTTATACTCTGGTCATTTTCCCCATCTGTGACAAGCTGAAATTTAAATCACGGTCTTTAGCTGGAAGGCCCGATATGCACATCTGCTTCATTCGCAGCCTGATGCAAAGCTAATTCTTTTCCCCAATCCCCTATCAGCATTAACCTCTCTGTGAAGCCTTTTCTAAGAATGTCCCAAGTCAGGGGTGGCGATCCCTCTTCTGTGCTCACTAGGGTGTCCCTAATGCATTATAGTCACTGCCCCCAAATGTCTGTCTTTCCACCAGGAGAAAAGTGTGAGAGCGGAAGGCTCTGTCATTTAGGCCAAGTACAGAGCAGGTACTCAATAAGTGTTTCTTGAAATAAAGAGTAGGTTGAAATAAGTCAAATTCTGTTTATTTTTTTAATACCCATACTTCAAGAAGTTAAAGAGCTTATAAAGTTCTCCTTCAAAACTGCTGCTTAATTTCCAGTGGAGTCTCATTTAGCTATGATACTACCAAAGGGCAGAGCAGATATCGATCAAGGAAGGTAGCAAGGGGGATGGAAAAATTACCAAACATAGTAGGTAGGGGCGATGGCACTATGAGCCAAATTTCCCATTACAATTAGATGGACTTGCATTGCCATGGTTCCTTTCTTCTTGTCTTTGATTAAGGGGCAAATGAGTAGTATAGCCAAACCAGGGAGGTAGGCCACGAAGAACTGTCCACCTGAAAAAGCAGTCTCTGTCACATTTAGAAACAGCAGGGCTCATCCAACCATGGTCTGAATATTCCCTCAGCCCTCATTATTTGGAGTTCGCTTCTGGCCATCAGCTATGGCTCAGAATCCATCCTAGACACCCCCCCCCACACACACACAAGAAGGCCTCTTGCAAGTAAATGTGGAAAACATAGACTTCCTGACTACAGAATTAGATTAACTTGTTTGCTATGAAAACCATCAGAAGGGACTAACGGCTTCTTAAATGGGGAAGATAAAAGACAACATTGGCAGGTGGAAAGATGTAGTAGGAAAACTGGTGACATGGAAGATGAGGGCCTCGGTTCTCGAACACTGGTGTGCTAGGTGCTCTGAACCTCAGCAGTTAAACAAGCAGGTTGGAGTCGATGATCTCCAAGACTTTCTAGTCCCACCCTACCAGGATTGTACCAAACCATCCATTTATTCACATATTCTCTCAACAGACATTTATTGAACACCTTGACCAGGACCTGTGCTATCAGCTATCAAGGACAGGTGAGAAGATGCCAGGTGAATGCCATATATTTGGGGGAATATGATTAGATATATATATAAATGATAAACACACACATATAAACATGAATGTTTTATATTTCTTATCCCCCCTCAACTATAATATAGCAAACTTCTTCAAGTATGGGTTATATCCTTTCCCTTTCTGAATAATCCCTGAGACTGACACCTAGAAATTACTCATGTGACATGTGTTTAGCAATGTAAAGGGGACTGTAAAACTAGCTACTAACACTTAGTGAGCACTTTCTATATGCCAGACTCTGCTTTGAGCAAATTACATGTAGTAATTTAGTTATTTGTGCAACTCTGTAGATACATCTTGTAATTACTATTTTTTATATTATTAATTTTCATCTTACATTTAGGACACTGAAGCACAGAGAAGTAGAGTTACTTTCTCCAGGTCATTTAGGGAGTGGCAGAGCTAGGATTCAAACCCAGGCAGTCTGACTCCAGATTTAGAGCTATTACAGTCTTCATGCGATCTGAAGTGTACAACTACACTTAGAAACAAACAGTAAACATTTACTCTTGGAGGAAAACAAAGAACAAACAGAATTTTTAATAGAAGGACTATACAGCAATAAGCTAGAAACATAAAATGATGAGTAAGAGCCACCACAGTTAGTGAGTAAAGGAGTCTTTTTACTGGAAGGACATTTCATAAGAATTTGCAATTTATCCAGTAGATCCAAAGAGTAAGATGAGATAGGAACGGATGGTGGGATTATGTGCTTGAGGAACCTAAGCCAAGAAGGGAGATGCAAAAAAGCCTGATGAAGACAAATTCAAGACCAAACATATACTCTGAGAAATCTACTTTGGTTAAGCAGGCCCCTGAGGTGGGCTGGACCTAGGTTCAGATCCCAGTGTCATCACATTCTAACCAGCTGTGTGACCCTGGCTGGCAATTTATTTAAGATCTCTGAACCTCAGCTTCCTCAGCAACAGGCACATTTTGTGGGATGAGTCAAGGCACAGGAAGCACTTAACAGAAAATGTTCAATCAAAGCTAACCACCATCACCATTGCTATTGTCTCTCCATTTCTCTGTTCTCTTAAATTGGTGAGCCTAAAGACAGGGTCAGGATGGTGCTAAACTCACCCACATTAATAATGCCACGGTTAAGAGGAGACACACTTGCTCCTCTAATGAGTTATGTTTCAGTTAATATGCCCTAGTGTCCCACCTGCTTTTTTCATTCCCCCAGCTGGTTCTTAGATTTGAAAAGAAAAAGGCCTCCATGGAGACCTGCACGCTTTTAAAAATAATACAAAACAGAACGTCTGAGGTCAGGGTAAGCCAAGCCAAACAAATAAATCTTGCAGGATTTTGTTAACAAAACAAGGCTTAGTGGATCAGAGCAGGAGAGTTCTGCCGGACTCAGCCCTGCAGAGAAATGCCAAGCTCTGGTGAATTTCAAACGTAAGAAGGTCAAATAGGAAGAGCAAATTATGGAGCACTTCAGAGTTCAGCATCAATGCTTGGGCTAAAACCAGGAGAACATTCTGTGCACGGTGGACATGAGAACCCATGGGTCAATTACAGTTCTAGAAATCCACATCAGAAGGCTCTTACAGATCACCTATACAACCTCTATAGAGGGAAATATGGCAATATCTATCAGAATTATAAGTGTATATAATAATGGGGGGTGTACTCTGAGACAGAGAGCTGCCTGTGGGAGGTTCATCAGGGAGCACTCCGGGAATCGCCGCTGCCAGATGGGAAGAAAAGGGAAGGATGCAGCACTGGGCAGAAGGAGAAGTTGGGCTGCAATGCCATCTCAGCAAAGGCCTCCGTCAAAGAGGAGTTCCGCAAAGGGCTCTGGGGCTGAGATGGCCCTTCTGAGTTGTCCCAAGTTCTGGTAAATGGGCAAAGTCTTTGTACTGCCACTGAATGTAGCTGCCACTAGGAAAGAGATGTGAGCTCAGGCAAGGCAGCTGTCCTCACTGGAGGCACTTCCAGAAGAGGGCTGACTGCTGACAGCCGGCTTCTGGTACCAATGCCAGCAGCTGGGGGAAGTTCTTTATTCTTCTGGGTGCATTATAGCACTCAAAGCCTTGGAACCAGTGGTTCTTTTTCTAGGAAGGAATCCTATGGATATGGTAACAAACATGTGCAGTGACACAGGTTTGGCATTATTTGTAATAGTAAAATTATGGAACATAAATTACTGGATATCCATATGATGGCACTCCAGGCAACCATTAACAAGAATGAGGCAGCTCTGCATGTACACTCGTAGAATAAACAACCAGTATATTAAGTGAGAAGTGCAGAACAGTACAGATAAGTAAAAGGGTATGAAGCTAAAGGGACAGACTGTGCTGATCAGTGTCTATGGCCCCTCAGCCCCACACCCATCCTTCTCTCCTACACTACAGGGGCTGAAAGCCTAAATCTAATGCTTCCCACATTCTTTTGCCACATGCATACCCACTTAATTTCTACCAATGGGAGCCACTTATGCCAGAGTTGAAGTTAGGAAAGAGGTAGCAATCATTCTGCTTCTGGTGGCAGCTACAGAAGCTCACTGACAGCAGATAGAGCGAGTTGGTGGCAATTCCCATAGCATCAGTGGGAGTTCAGACTTATGGTTCTCCATTGGCCACGGTGGTAGTGACAACGGTAGCAGGGAAGGTAGGGCTACTGTGGCTCTGTGGCATTTTCCCTTTTGAACTGTTGTAATCAATCCTCCCATTAAATCTTCTTCTGAAATACCTACAATGGTTTATGTTTTTTGAACCAACTGCCATTTATAAAGAACAAAGGAAAATACACATATATGTATATTTGATCATTTAATTTAAAATTTCTCTAGAAAATTGCCCAAGGAATTAGTGATAATGGTTAAATGAACTGGTTAATGGATGGCTAAAGAAAATAGATTATTTAGGGCAAGGTTAGAGGTAGACTTTTTATCAGATATCATTTTTTAAATTAATTTTTATTTTTTCCATAACCCAGCTACCCTATC
>PITA01008104.1:46863-87039 GCA_004023965.1 Spilogale gracilis | reverse complement strand
TGTGTGTGTGTAATACTATGCAGTCATCAAAAAGAATGAAATCCTACCATTGGCAATGATGTGGATGGAACTGGAAGTTATTATGCTAAGCAAAATAAGTCAATCAGAGAAAGACAATTATCATATGATCTCTCTGATATGAGGAATTTGAGAGGCAGAGTGGTGGGGGTTGTGGGGTGCAGGGAGGGAAAAACTTAAACAAGATGGGACCAGGGAGGGAGACAAACCATAAGAGATTCAGGAAACAAACTGAGGGTTGCTCGGGGGTGGGGGAGGGAGGCTTAGGATGGCTGGGTTATGGAAAAAAATAAAAAATAATAAAAATAAAAAATAAGGGTGCCTGGGTGGCTCAGTGGGTTAAAGCCTCTGCTTTCAGCTCAGGTCATGATCTCAGGGTCCTTGGATCGAGGCCCGCATCGGGCTCTCTGCTCAGCAGGGAGCCTGCATCCTCCTCTCTCTCAGCCTACCTCTCTGCCTGCGATCTTTCTCTCTGTCAAATAAATAAATAAAATATTTTTTAAAAAATAAAATTAAATAAAATAAAATAAATAAAAAATAAAACAATTTCTTTCATGCTAGAAGAACATGAAATCCTATACTTTGGATTCACCCAATCATGGCAAACCTAAACTAACCCAGTTTTTATACTCCTGTTGTAATTAATTCTCAGATGGCTTTCTTCTACCACCAGCTGAACTTGAAGTATTTTGTCAAGCATCATCCTTCATTATACCATGCATACCACTAATAGGGTCCGTGGTTAAAGGAACAAGGCTGATACAAAAGCGAAGGTTAAGCAAAGCTTTATTCTGCGACAAGCATCAGAAATTTTACTGGCCTGGACCAGGGCTGCCCCTCAAGGGAGAAAGCAAACCCTGCCTGATTTCTCAGGCCCGCTTTTATAGGGCAACCCCCTCAAATCACAAGCTAATCAGGTTTTATTTGCATTTGTAATGCTCCAGGAAATGGGAAGTTGAGGGCATTTTAGGACATTGGAATTCTTAGTTTGCACCTCTATTGCTCAGGGTTCAGAGGTTGGGGGTTAACTGGTTGGGCACTTCCCCTAACCTGGTTCGCCTTTGTTTTCCAGGGGCTGCTTGCCTGTATTTTCCTGAAGCTATTTTTCTGAGTACACAAGACGGCAGCTCGGATTTCTAAATAGGTCCTTACACCCACTAACCTCTGAATTCCTCTCAGATTGCAACTTTATAGTCCATATATGTTAAGAGTGCCACATGATGTTATTTCCTTAAAAGAAGCATTAAGTCCTATTGTTAAGATCATGAATGGTCACAGATGTAAATATTGTTCTCTGGAAGGGTTTTGCTGCAGCTGGGAAGGTATGAAATGAGGTAATTCTTCAAGCAGGCAAATGTTTATAATAATTTAGCACAACCAGAAATTCACACATAGCGTGCCTGGGTGGCTCTGTCAGTAGGGCGTCTACCTTCAGCAAAGGTTGTGATCCCAGGTTCCTGGGATTGAGTCCCATGTCAAGCTCCCTGCTCAGCAAAGAGCCTGCTTCTCCATCTCCCTTTGCCTGCTGCTCCCCCCCTCTCTGTCAAATAAATAAATAATATCTTTGAAAAAAAATTCACACATAACTTTTTTCTAACCACTTCTTAGATTTTTTAGATTTTCTATAGGTATTGACTCTGTATTCTTGACTTAAACCTCATAAAAAAGCATTCAAATTTAAATATATGACCCAATTTGGTTTAACAGTCTTTAAATACTAATCAAAAGAATATTACATGTTGAGTTTCCCTATTCCTTTGAGAAAACGTTCTCATTACTAATCTACGATCACTTTATCCTGAGGGCATGATATAAATCCCATCATAACAGTGTCCCAAAAATGTCAGGCCTAACTAAGGAAGCCTGAGTCCTACAGAGTTAAATGAGACTTAGGTATTAAACATAGGACCAAAGCCAAGGGGTAGTGACTTGAGAAACAGGCTCACAGGTACAAGACTAAGTGCCAGGTTAGAAGGGGCAAGGGCAGGAGGGACTGTTAGACAAAAGGCCCAAACCAAATATCCAAATCAGCTATTTCCTAGTGTAAGAGTGGGCCAGCTGCTGCTTGGGTGAACTGAATTCTCAGATGGCTTTTGGGTCTTTGTGGATAGAGTTGGGGCAGGGTATCCCCCCTAAAACTTTCAAGAGTGGCTACTTGCTTAAAAAGGAAAGAAAAGAAGGAAGGAAGGAAGGACTGGTAATGTTAGAAGCAACTCTGGAGGTGACGGATACTATCATGATTGTGGTAGTTACCATAATCAATCTTCAAAATCTAGACCCCTGAAAGGATATTTTTGAGGCTGAAGCTCTGGCTTCTATGGTGGTGGAGGCCAATACTTTGCCAAACCATGAAACCATGGTGGCTCTGGTGGCTCCAGCAGCAGTAGCAGCAATGGCAGTGGCAGAAGGACTGCCAGGAAACGATGCTGAGCAGGAGAGCAGAGCCATAGTAGTAGGGAAGCTACAGTTATAACAGATTTGTGAACTTGGCTATGCAGAATGGTGGCAGGGTGAAACCACCACAAAGACAACATGTTTTAGACAATACTCTTGTGTATGGGTAAAAAACTTGAGGATTATTTGTGATTAATTATATAAAACGTTATTTTAGTTTCTGTTACGTGAAAGATATAAAGCACTCCAAGAAACAGTTTTAATGTAATTTTGTTGTTGTTGTTTGTTTTATTGTTCCCCTGCTGCCAGTTGCTAAATAAAGATTTTATTTATTTATTTGACACAGAGAGAGAGAGATTACAAGTAGGCAGAGAGGCAGACAGAGAGAGAGGAGGAAGTAGGCTCCCTGCCAAGGAGAGAGCCCAATGCGGGCCTCGATTCCAGGACCCTGAGATCATGGCCTGAGCTGAAGGCAGAGGCTTTAACCCCTAAGCCACCCAGGCACCCTGAATAAATATATTAAAAAAAAAAAAAAAAAGAACATAAAATGTGGAATACTTCTTCCCTCACTTTGCATAAAGGTCTATCATGACTTCATATCATTTTCACTGTTTATTACTTCAAAGAGACAACTTTTTTTTTCTAAAATCAATCCAGTGAATTTGTCGTAATTCATTGTTCATAATCTGATCTTCAGTCCTTCTCTAGAGAAATGTTAGTTCCAGAGAACTCTTGCAGCCACTTTTACCAATGATAAGTATTGCTTTATCCATAAGTACTTCTCTCACCTGTCCCAGCCTTGGCATTGAAGTTTACCCTGCACTGAACTCAGCTTCAGGTCACCACGCAGCAGAATAGCTCATCTAATTTCAAGGGCCTACCTCTCCACCAGCTCCTTATTCCTGTTTCCTGGAAACTACCAGGAAAGTCCACTAGAGGTCACTTTACTGCGACATGCAAACGATGGGGAATCTCAGAGCTTCATTTCCCCTAAAATAGTTATGAAATAACAGTGCTGATGTTCAAATGTCTAAGGACATATGATAGCAACTTGGGAATTAATATGTCATAGTGAAAAGTGCTCCCAGAATTTCAAACACAGGAGGTTAACAAGTGCTTACAGAAATTATGAAAAATTGAGAGATCAGTCTCTTGCGTTCTAAAAGCACATTCACTACTTATTCCTTCATACTAGACCAGAATCCTTTTGACTCCAGAAGGACGCTAGAGCAGGCAGGGTTCCTAATTTGGAGATGGTACAGTCATGGTATACTCCATAGTATTGGAGGGTCTGTGCCTCTGAAAAGTGTGTTTTTTGAAGACAGAAAGATCTTCAGAAGAGGATTAAGAGATGAGAGACTCAGAAAGACAGAAAGAGCTGCTTCCCCGCCCCCCCTCCCCCACTCTTTCCTGTCACCTAAGAAAATTCAAAGAGAAATTTGGACTCAGAAATCCTCTCCAACACGAAGATTTTTCTCAGCCAGCTAGAGACAGATCAAGGAATTGATGTTTCAGCCCCTGTTCTTTAGAAAGAGCTTGAATGATAGCATCTGAAAGGTTAGCAAAACCTCAGCATTCACCACCAAACTAAAAAGTACAAAATAAATGGTAATTATAGCTAAGGCAGAATTCATCTTAAAAACAAAAGGAAGATAACATGATTATGGCTCACCAGGACCTGAAACCCCACGCACTAGGGACAAATGGGGATCACTGACATAAAAAAAGGGGGGTGGAAACCCTCAATGTGATGCAGATTTGTCTGATGTGGAGTGACTGGCTCCTAGATAGGGGAGTCCCCATAGGCCAGCTCACTCCTCCCCCTACAGCCCTGAGTGAGCTCATAATGCCTAGCCTTCTGATGGCAGTTGCCACTTTAGGAATTTAAATTGACCAAAATGGAAAGCTTTGGATGAGTGGAGCTGGAGTCTGCCATCGGTGTAAAGTCTGAGAATTCAGAAAGTTCTGAAGTGTGGGCAGGTGAGCCTGAGAGTAAAGAGAATTCAGAGAACTGGGATTGATTTCTGTCCTGTTAGGGATAGATTTGGGCTTTAATGTATACTTAAACCATCCCTGGGGAGTTTGGAGTTTCCAGTGTTTTGGAAAACAAAAGCCTTTGATTTTGACTATTATTCCTGATCCCACCTACCAATTAAATTTGACTTTATTATTAAAATATCTACAAAAATCCTGCCCATTGGAAGATGGTGCTAGGTATCCTGATATCACATATGTTCCCTAATCCTCTGGGGAAATGACATTCTCTTGACTCAGCACTGGGTTCCATGATAATTGGTCAGGCTTATGGAAAGAACTGGGCTCTATATCCGGTTTTAAAAGCAATCAAACTGGAAATCCTAGAGTAAATTATCTCGAAATAGAGGCGTAGTCTAATTTTGGAGCTAGTTGCCATCCATATAATCCTAAAAATATTAACAGGTTCTTTTTAAATCAAAGGATCAAACAGGCACCTCGGTCTACAAACACATTGAGGGAAAAAAATAGAACCAACTTTATACTTTCAAGCCAATAACACCTAGTATACTACATAAGCAAACAGAAACAACACCAAGACATCGTAAGACTGACTCCAGTTCCAGAACAAGTACTGTGTCCTTCTCAGGTCTCCTGGTTTCTTGCTACCACAATATACTCCATTTGATCAGATAGCATATTACAGTGAAAACTCCAAGGTTGCAAAGGCCGGGCATTAATCCATTAGAACCTCTGAGATCTAAGTGCCAATGTGTTATTTTCTAGTTGGGTGATTTTGAATTTATTTAACTTTCAGTTTCCTTATCTGTAAAATGGAAATAATATCTACCTCATAAGGATTAGCTAAGGGTGTGTGTGTGTGTGTGTGTGTGTGTGTGTGTGTGTGCGCGCGCGCGCGCGCGATTATCCCAGTCTCCTCTCAGAGGACAGGGTAAGACAAAATACAATGTACTATACAGAAAGCACTTTGAGAAACAAAAGTATTGCATTAAAAACAGTCATTTCAGGGGCGCCTGGGTGGCTCAGTTGGTTAAGCGACTGCCTTCAGCTCAGGTCATGATCCTGGAGACCGGGGATCGAGCCCCACATCGGGCTTTCTGCTCCGCGGGAAGCCTGCTTCTCCCCCTCTCAGTCCCTCTGCTTGTGTTCCCTCTCTGGCTGTGTTTCTCTCTGTCAAATAAATAAATAAAATCTTTAAAAAAAAAAAAACAAAAAAAACCCAGTCATTTCATAAATCCATAATGATATAGAGCATACTAAGGGTTCACTTCTGCCATCACACACAACAAAAATAAACTTGTTTCAGATCTATGAAAATTGCTCTTTCAATCATTTGTAGGACAAATAAGAAGCTACCAGAAGATTAGTTTCTACTCGACATCAGGAAAAGTTACCAACAGCAGTCCTAAAATAGAAGGGCTGCCTCTGGAAACTGTGAGTTCCTTTTTACTAGGATCATAGAATGGGGAAGATCAGGGGAGCAAAATGAAGGAGGGACTCAAGGATGTCCAGATCAACCACTGGCCTGGACTTTATCAGGTCCCGTCTAAACCTAAAAACTTTTTGCTAGAGAATTACAGAAGAATATGCTATATCAAAACTACCATCATGGGATACCTGGCTGGTACAGTCGGTAGAACATGTGACTCTTGACCTCTGGGTAGTGTGCTCAAGCCCCACATTGGGTATAGAACTCAGTTAAAAACAAGAACCAAAACAAACAAACAAACAAACAACAAACAAAAAAAAACTATACTCTTGATCTACTTTCCAATAAGCATCTTTCCTACACTGGTTGCACTAACTGAATTAAAAATGGTCATTCACATTTCCTGCTTCTTTACAATTATTCCTAAAATCATTCAGTCACAAGAGCTAGGAACCTAACTCCAGGACACAGTTGCTTAAAAAGCAAATGTTTCAGGGGCACCTAGCTGTCTCAGTAGGTGGAGTGTGCAACCCTTGATCTCTGGTTCAAACCCCAAGTTGGATGTAGAGTTTACCAAAAATAAATAAACTTTAAAAAATTAATTAATTAAAATTTTTAAAAAATAAAAAGCAAGAGTTATGGGACATCTGGGTGCCTCAGTCAGTAGAGTGTCCGGCTGTTGATTTCAGTTCAGGTCATGATCTTGGGGTCCCGGGATTGAGCCCCATGTCAGTCTCTGTGCTATGTGGAGAGTCTGCATGGGATTCTCTCTCTGCTCCTCTCCCTGGGTGCCCCCCCCCCAAAACAAACCTTTTTTAAATTTTTTAAAAATTCAGGGGCACTTGGGTGGTTCAGTTGGTTAAAGTGTTTGCCTTCAGCTCAAGTCGTGATCCCAAGGGTCCTGGGATCAGTCCCACATCGTGCTCCTGGCTCAGTGAGGAGCCTGCTTCTCCCTCACCTTCTGCCCCTTTCCCCTGCTTGTGTGTGTGTGTTCTCTCTTTTTCTCTCTCTCTCTCTGTAAAATAAATAAAACCTTAAAATTTTTCTTTCATTAGAAAGCAAAAACTAGGGGCGCCTGGGTGGCTCAGTTGGTTGGGCGACTGCCTTCGGCTCAGGTCATGATCTCGGAGACCGGGGATCGAGTCCCGCATCGGGCTCCCTGCTCGGCGGGAGGCCTGCTTCTCCCTCTCTCGCTCCCCCTGCTTGTGTTCCCTCTTTGGCTGTGTTTCTCTCTGTCAAATAAATAAAATCTAAAAAAAGAAGAAAACCACATTTTGAAAAAAAAAAAAAAAAAAGAAAAAAAAGAAAGCAAAAACTACATTTATGGAATAAAAAATCATTTTGTGGGATGCCTCGGCGGCTCAGTTGGTTAAGCATTTACCTTCCTGGGATCAAGTCCCACATCGGGTTCCTTGTTTAGTGGAGATCCTGCTTCTCCCTCTGCCTGCTGCTCCCCCTGCTTGTTCCCGCTTTCTCTCAAGTAAATAAACAAAATCTTTTAAAAAATCATTTTGCAGCATGTTTGCCGAAAAACAAATACCAGCTTCTATGTATATATTTGAATTTAATTCTCCAATTCAACTTCCTAATGAACTAGTTACCTTTTTTCATAAGAATTTTTTTTTAAGATTTTTTTTATTTATTTGACAGAGAGAAACACAGCCAGAGGGGGAACACAAGCTGGGGGAGTGAGAGAGGGAGAAGCAGGCTTCCTGCCGAGCAGGGAGCCCGATGTGGGACTCGATCCTGGGTCTCCGGGATCATGACCTGAGCCAAAGGCAGTCGCTTAACCAACTGAGCCACCCAGGCGCCCCTCATAAGAATTTTTTAAAGATTTTATTTATTTATTTGATACTGAGAGAGACAACGAGAGGGGGAATACAAGCAGGGCAAAGTGGGAGAGGGAGAAACAGGCTTCTCATTGAACAAGGAGCCCCACACGAGGTTCAATCCCAGGACTGGAGCCAAAGGCAGACACCCAGCAACTGAGCCAGCAAGGTGTCCCATAAGAATTCTAAGAAAAATACATTCTCAGAGCATCTGAAGACTTTTGAAGTTAAAATAAGCTAGAAGCCACCAAATAATGTTGTGTGTGTAGCATACCTAAAAGCAGACACAAAGCAAGGAGCTGCCAGTTGTCTTAATGTGTATAGAGACCAAAGCACTGTACACAATGGAAATACAAGACTCTCCAGTGAGACTTCCTGGATTCAAATTTTGGTGTTGCTGCCTGTTAGCTACATGACCTAAACTAAGTTACTTGATCTCTGTACCCCGGTGTCTTCATTGCCAAAAGGGATTAACAGTATATACTTCATGGAATTAGTGTGAGGACAAAAATGACAAAATACTTATTAAGTTGTGTGCACAGTCCCTAAGCATGTGAGTGAGTGCTTATGATGTAATAGGTACCATCAACACAATAGCTCCCTTTGGATGGGTGATAGTTTTAAATGTAGACTTTTTTTTTTTTTAGATTTTTACTTATTTATTTGACAGAGAGAGAGGCAGTGAGAGAGGAAACACAAGCAGGGGGAGTACGGGAGAGGGAACAGGCTTCCCACTGAACAGGAAGCCCGATACGGGGCTCAATCCCAGGACCCTGGGATCATGACCTGAACCAAAGGCAGATGCTTAACAACTGAACCACCCAGGCGCCCCTAAATGTAGACTTGCTGAAATATTTTTAAATGAAATTTTATCATAAAAATAATATATGCTTATTATAAAATATGGTAATGACTACAAAAAATTTTAAAAGAACGTTAATTACCCAGAATCCTACCAATTAAGGAAAGGGTAATACATTTGATATACTTCTTCCGAATATTTTTTCTTATACACTCTTCCATAGTTGGGGATCATATGTTCACAGTCTGGCAGATTGAAGACTAGAGTTTAGAGCAGCACCTCCTTCAGTGTCATAGATCGTGATGTCCTCCCACAAAGTCCTTGAAAAACTGTATTTTCCTTTTTCTCACCATCTTTTTTCTCCAGGAACTTATTTTCTACCTAGTAAGGACATAGCCCTGTGCTCCCTGGCTTCTTTATTATTTTTTAAAGATTTTAATTACTTGAGAAAAAGAGCTAACATGAACGAGGGTAGGAAGAGAGGGAGAAGCAGATTCCTTGCTAAGCAGAGAGCCCCATACGGGATCATGACCTGAGCCAAAGGCAGACGCTTAACTGACTGAGCCACCCAGGAGTCCCTAAGATTTTATTTTTAAGTACTCTCTACACCCAGAGCAGGGTTTGAACAACTCCAAGACCAAGAGTCACAAGCTCTACCAAGTGAGCCTGCCAGGTGCCCCTCCCTGGCTTCTTTAATGTGAATTTCCTCACTTTCAAATGTATATCTCTTTCCTAAGCACCTCAGGAGGTACCCTCTTCTTATGTAACCCAAACTTCTCCCTTTCTCTCTAATGCCAGCCTGGCCCTGGAGTATTCCTCTCTTGGAGTATTCCTCCCCACAACTGTGTGGAGAGAAACGTTTAGAGTTGGAGCTTCTTCTCACCATGATTTCCTTCAATATTTTTTAACTATACAAATTACATAAAGCTTCATAGATATTTACCCTCATGTTAGATGTATGGTAAACGCCCCATGTTGGGTGTAGAGATTACTAAAAAAAAAAAAAAAAAATTTAATAAGCTTTTAAGAATTTAAAAATAGGGGCACCTGGGTGGCTCAGTTGATTAAGCAACTGCCTTTGGCTCAGGTCATGATCCCATAGGCCCGGGATTGAGTCCCACATCGGGCTGCCTGCTCAGCAGGAGGCCTGCTTCTCCCTCTTTCACTCCCCCTGCTTGTGTTCCCTCTCTGGCTGTGTTTCTCTCTGTCAAATAAATAAAAATCTTAAAAAAAAAAAAAAAAGAATTTAAAAATAAATAAATAAATATGTATGACCAACGTAACTTTAAAATGAATAGTTAAGAAATTGATTATTCCCTACTCTATAATAAACCACAATGGCTGTGAGAGTCAGGAATTAACTGCTACCATCTAACCTAGTACTTTTTTAAATGTATTTATTGATTTACTTAGATTTTATTCATTTATTTATTCATTTATTTGACAGAGTACATGTGAAAGAGCAGAAGCAGGGGGAACAACAGAGAGGGAGAAGGAGAAGCAGACTCCTTGCTGAGCAGGGAGCCCCATACAGAGTTTGATCCTAGCACCCTGGGATCATAACCCAAGCTGAAGGAAGATGCTTAACCCATTGAGTCACCCAGACACCCCTAGTACTTTTTTTTTTAAGATTTTCTTTTTCTTTAAAGGTTTTTTAATGATTTTATTTATTTATTTGACAGAAACAAAGCTAGAGAGGAAACATGAGCAGGGGGAATGAGAAAGCGAGAAGCAGGCCTCTGGCTGAGCAGGGAGCCTGATGCCCGCTGATCCCTGCACTCCAGGATCACAACCTCGAGCAGAAGGCAGACGCTTAATGACTGAGCCACCCAAGTGCCCCTAAGATTTTATTTTTAAGTAATCTCTATACCCAATGTGGGGCTCAAACTTACAACCCTGAGATAACTTATCAATCCTGAGATTAATAGTTGTATACTCTACCAACTGAGCCAGTCAGGCACCCCTCTAACCTAGTACTTTTAATTGTGTAGTTCATTCTTACTATAGCTGTTGCTATCTTCAGCAATAAAATATGTCACTATAATAATACACTATTACCACCATCATTAAACTCTTACCATTTACCATGTGCCTAAGTAATTGGCCATATCTATTTTTACATATATCAGCTCATTCAATCCTTAAAATAACTCTGTGAGATTACCTATTAAGCAGAAGAAAAAAGAATTTGAATCAAGATCTGTTTTGATTCCAAAATCACTGAAATTTTATTCTAATTCATACCCTGAAAATCTTTCCTAGTCACATCTAGTTCCAGAGGTTTTTTTTGTTTTGTTTTGTTTTTTAAGGTTTTATTTATTTGACAGAGAGAAACACAGCCAGAGAGGGAGCAGAAGCAGGGGAGTGAGAGAGAGAGTAGCAGGCTTCCTGCCGAGCAGGGAGCCCGATGCGGGACTCGATCCTGGGACTCTGGGATCATGTCCTGAGCCAAGGACAGACGCTTAACAATTGAGCCACCCAGGCGCCCCCAAGTTCCAGAGTTTTGACACAATAACATTTCATCATACTCTAACATCATCTTTTAGATTCATGCTAGAAGATTAGACATCTAGAAAGACAAAGACTTATAAAATATAACTACACTTAGGAAGGTAAACCTCTTTGAAAGAGTATAGTTTCTGGCAGAAGAAAAGAAGTGGGAAGACATGGTGAAGATGCCTGTCCAACCAGCCAAATCGGCTAAATCAATCCAGGAGGCAGCTAATTACAACCAGAGTACAGCACAGCTTCACAAAAACAGGCTAGTAATAAAACACCTCCGATAACCAAACAGAGGAAGTCCAAGACAGCCCAGTCCGCCATCAAGTACTACTGCTCTTTGGCTGACAGAATGATAGGTTTTTAGATTACAGCTTTGCATATGACAACTATCCCTATCATTTGGGGAAACATTTTCTAATCCAAACTTTATAATCTGGGAGAGAACAGCATAACCTGTGTATTTTCTTCTGAGGATTAAAAAGAAAATACAAGTTGTATTTTCCAAAATGTTCTAGGAAAAGATGCCTTTTAATATTTTTTTCTGTCTATGATAGCTCCTATATACATGGCTCATAGTAGTGAGTTCAAGCCCCACGTTGGCGACAGAGGTTACTTAAAAATAGGTAGATAGATAGATAGACAGATAGATAGATAAATGTAATAAAAAAAAAAAGTGGGGAAAAGAGAAAGATTCAGCAAAAAAAGCTTGAGAAGGAACGACCAACACAGGAGGAAGAAAACCAGGAAAGTGTGGTATTCTTGGGACACATAAGAAAGTAAATATTTCCAGGAAAAGAAAGTGACTAATTGCGTTAATGCCCCTAATGGTGAAAAGTAAGAACTGACCTCTGTTTATAACAATTCAGAAGTTAGTATTACTAGGTAGCTCCACAAGAGCTACTTGTACAGAATGATAGAGATGAAAGCCTAACTGGATTAAGTATTTATTTATTTATTTATTTATTTATTTATTTATTTATTTAAGATTTTATTTATCTGACAGAGAGAAATACAGCCAGAGAGGGAACACAAGAAGGGGGAGTGAGAGAGGGAGAAGCAGGCTTCCCGCAGAGCAGGGAGCCCGATTATGGGAATATTGAGTGAGTGCCTGGGTGGCTCAGTCAGTTAAGAGGCCAACTAGTTCTGGCTTACATCATAATCTCAGAGTCCTGGGAACAAGCTCCTGTAGGGCTCTGCCCTCAGCAGGGAGTTTGCTTGTGGGCTCTTTCTCTCCCTCTGCCCCTTCTGTCATTTGCACGCTCTCTTTCTCTCTAAAATAAATATATCTTTTTAAAAATTAATTAAGGGTTGCCTGGGTACTTCAGTCTTTAAGTGGCTGCCTTTGGCTCGGGTTATGATCCCAGAGCCCTGCATTGGGCTCCCTGCTCAGCAGGGAGCCAGCTTCTCCCTCTCTTTCTGCCTGCTGCTTCCCCTACTTGTGCTGTCTCTGTCTCTGTCAAATAAATAAAATTTTTTTAAAAAATTAATTAAAAAAATTTTTAAAAGATAATGGGAAGAGAAGAATTAAAGATAGCAAGTTTAGAACATTTTCTCCTTTTTTAAAATTTGTTTATTTGAGAGAGTAAGCACAGCACATGGGTGGGGGAGGGAGAGAGAATCTCAAGCAGACTCCCCACTGAGGAGCTCGACACAGGGCTCAATCTCACAACTTTGAGATCATGAGTTGAAATCAGGAGTTGAACTCACAACCATCTGAGCCACCCAGGCAAACCCTGGTGTACTTGTTTTAGCAAACTCCTTCTCAGTCTTCAAAAGCTTTTGTTAATGTCAGTTCCTTGTGAAGTCTCCCCATCCCCCATCTTCACCCTCATCCCACCCCACACTCAGTCCTTTGTACTCCCACAGCACTTTGTAAATGTCGCTATTGTGATACTACATTGAATTTACCTCCAAGTAATAACTCCAAGTCTGTAAGGGAAGGGTTACCATAGCTTATGTTTGTGTTCCCAGTGTACCACAAAATACCTGGAACACAGAAAATAGTCAGTAAATGTCAGTGGAATGAAGGAATGATAGATAATGAGTCAGTGAATGAATGAAATGGAAAAGCAAAAATAGAACTAAGGGTTAGGAATAAGAAGAATTATGGGGGGGGGTACCTGGCTGGTTCACACCGAAGAACATATGACTCTTGATCTCAGGGTAATGAGTTAGAACATCATATTGGGTGTAGAGATTACTTAAGTAAATAAATAAATACTTTTTTAAAAGGCAATGAATTTTCAATAAGAAATTCCCTTATTTAGTCATACCCCTTCATTTTACAGAAGAAAAAAACAAAGTTGTGTGAGCTTAATGAGTTGTCTAAACTAGTTACTATTGGGACACCAGGCTGGCTCAGTTGGTAAAGCATATGATTCCTGACATTGGGGTCCTGACTTTGAGCTCCATGTTGGGCATGGAACCTACTTTAAAAAAGAAACTAGTTACTGTCAGAAGCAGGGCTACAAAGCAACAGGTCTTTCAGCCTTAACCACGTCCCTGATCTGTTCTCATCACATCAAACTCCTTAAAGGCAGTAATGATGTCTTATCTCTAATCTATCCCATGATTAAAAATGAACATAACCCATGGTGCCAAAGAAATTACCTCAAAAATCAGATACTGGGCTTGCAATCCCCTTTAACACCACTTGCCTGTACTAATTTCCACATTGCCAGAGATATCCGAATGAGTTTTAGTGAAACAGTGAAATAGTGAAACAGTGAAATAGCCCTGAGCTTTAAAAATCAAACATATGTGAGTTTAAATCTCAGTTTTGAAATTTACTGTGATATTAGGCATACTATTTAAAATTTCAGAGCTCAGTTACCTCATCTGCAGCCCAGATCAGAAAGGCCAGGAAGGCAGGTAATAATCCCTATTCTACAAACTAACATACTATGGGTGTTCAATTAACAGTTATTTGTTATTTTATTGTCATTATTAATTAACGAATTAGCTAATTCATTCATTAAAAAGTGGGCATTTTTTTAACTCTTTTCTGCATATCAAAACCTCACCTGTTTCTTAAACCATTTCCAGACAGATTTCTCCAAAAATTTTCAGGGTGATAACCACCTTTTTCTGACTTCACATGAAACTGAGTTCATGCACAACTTTTAGCGTTGGACTACAAATTCTATCTTGTGCTATTTTCTAACTTTTTAATATGCATTTCTCATTTTTCTCATCCAATTGTAAACGTTTTGACCATGTATTAGGGTGGTGCAGAGAGAAAAGAAGCAAGGAAACCAGCACAGAGTCTAATTATAATAGCTCTAACAAGGGATTATGAGAACGAGAGCTAGGGCAGTAACAGTGGAGAGAGAAATGGGTCTCAGAGACACTTTAATGATAGAACGGCAAGATTTGGCTCCTGATTCAAAGTGATGGATAATGCTGGGGCGGAGAGTAAAAGATGATCCTATGGTACCTAAAATAAATGGTTGACTAAATAATCATTCTATTATCTAAAATAAGGAGTAAAATAACGAGATTGGAGACAGAGGGTGATAGAAGGATGGATAAAATGTACTAAAGATGTGTTAAATCTTCCTCGAATAGATAAAAATGGGCAATGAAAAGAGAGAAAAGGATCTAAAATACTGAAAACTCTTGGTTGGGGATATTTCCTTAGGAAACAAAGCAACTTCTGAACCTAAGCTACACAAGACATAAGAGACTGAAGTGGGCTGGGGAGGGTGCAGGAGATTGGAGAAATCAGTTCATCCAATGAGGTCCTGGAAGGCAGAAATAAACCCAGAGGTTAAATGTTACAAGAAAACCAATTTTTCTTTGCCTTAAAGGAGAATTTTTTTTTAAAGATTTTATTTATTTGACAGAGAGAAACACAGCCAGAGAAGGAACACAAGAAGAGGGAGTGAGAGAGGGAGAAGCAGGCTTCCCGCCGAGCAGGGAGCCCGATGTGGGACTTGATCCCTGGTCTCCGGAATCATGACCCGAGCCAAAGGCAATTGCTCAACCAACTGAGCCACCCAGGCGCCCCAAGGGAAAATTTTTTAATAGCATGAGGTTACCGAATCACTAGGTCTTGAACAGCTCTGCTTTGGGATCCAGGAAGCTAAGTACCCCCCTGCATGATTTTGGATAAGTGATTTCACCTCCAAGTTGTCCCACTCAAAATTCAGACCAAAGCTATTATCCTTATTATTTGGATGCCAGTGCTTATTAGGATACTTCCTGTATCACTGAGTGCAACAGAAGAAACAGATTTGTGAACATCAATGCATTTCACGTAAAATGCAGATGGAGTAAATAAGGTTATAGCTCAGATCAGGAAGATGAGTAAAGCCTTAATTATGAACCAGTTGATCCCCACACCCATTCTTACAATGAGTAGTTTATTACTTTTTTTATTTTTTATTTTTTTATTTTTAAGGATTTTATTTATTTATTTGACAGAGAGAGAGATCACAAGTAGGCAGAGAGGCAGGCAGAGAGAAAGAAGGAAGCAGGCTCCCTGCTGAGCAGAGCGCAGGATGTTGGTCTCCATCCCAGCACCCTGAGATCATGACCTGAGCCGAAGGCAGAGGCTTTAACCCACTGAGCCACCCAGGTGCCCCTATCACTTTTTTTTTTTAAAGATTGTATTTATTTGACAGAAAGAAACACAGTTAGAAAGGGAACACAAGCAGGGGGAATGAGAGAAGGAGAAGGCGTCCCACCAAGTAGGGAGTCTGATGGAAGGCTCGATCCCGGGACTCTGGGATCATGACCTGAGCAGAAGACAGATGCTTAACAACTGAGCCACCGAGGCACCCCTCAATGGGCTTAGCGTTTTTGATCCTTCTTTGAGACTATCTTTTCTTATCTGTTTTTCTGTCCATTCTTCAAGGTCATTAGTTTACCTATGACTGAATAAATTATAGTGGAAAAGCTTCTATAACTTATGATAGAACAACATCTCAATCAATTTGGACACTGAAATATATATCAAATTAGTTTAGCAAGGCAGCAATCTAACAGGAGATAAACTGTAGGTAAAGTTCTCTAAAGCAATTTTTCTCATTATACCTGCACAAGTTCTGCTTGGAGATTCTAACACACTATATTCTCTCTGATTTAGACAGTCAGGCTTAAGTACATTTTTTTCACAAGTAGACAAGTTGAGGGTTGGGAGGTGTCTTAGTAACTATTTCTCAAAAGAAATCACTTCCATGGTATCTATAAAGTACACTGTAAAGAACAATGGTTGGCCATAAGACTTGTGTCCTTTCTTTTTTTTTTTTAAAGATTTTATTTATTTGACAGAGAGAAACACAGCCAGAGAGGGAACACAAGTAGGTGGAGTGAGAGAGGGAGAAGCAGGCTTCCCGCCGAACAGCGAGCCCGATGTGGGACTCGATCCCGGGTCTCCGGGATCATGACCTGAGCTGAAGGCAGTTGCTTAACCAACTGAGCCACCCAAGCACGCCTCCTTTCTTTTTTAAAAAATATTTTATTTGTTTATTTGTGGGAGAGAGAGAGACAGCACAAGCAGGGTGAAGGGCAGAGGGACAAGCAGACTCCCTGCTGAGCAGGGAACCCAACATGGGACCCAATCCCAGAACTCCAGGATCATGAGCCAAAGGCAAATACTTAAGTGACTGAGCCATCCAGGCACCCAAGAAGACTTGTTTTCTAATACCAGGTCTGATGAATCCTGTGTGATTTCAAAGAAGTCACTTAATACCTTAATTTCCAGGGCGCCTGGGTGGTTCAGTTGTTACACGTCTGTCTTCAGCCTGGGTCATGATCTCAGGGTCCTGGGATTGATACCCGCATTGGGCTCCCTGCTAGGCCTAAAACTTGCTTCTCTCTCTCTCTCTTGTGTTCCTTCTCTTGCTGTGTTTCTCTGTCAGATAAATAAATAAAATCTTTAAAAAAAAACACCTTAATTTCCTAAACTATGTATCTTTTTTTTTTTTAAAGATTTTATTTATTTAACAGAGAGAAATACAGCCAAAGAGGGAACACAAACAGGGGGAGTGAGAGAGGGAGAAGCAGGCTTCCTGCCAAGTAGGGAACCCGATGTGGGACTCGGTCCCAGGTCTCCAGGATCATGACCTGAGCCGAAGGCAGTCGCTTAACCAACTGAGCCACCCAGGTGCCCTGTATCATTTTTTGTTGTTGTTAAAGATTTTATTTATTTGACAGAGAGAAAGATCACAAGTAGGCAGAGAGGCAGATAGAGAGAGTGGAGGAAAGAGGCTCCCCGCTGAGCAGAGAGCCCAACAGGGGCCTAAATCCCAGGACCCTGAGATCATCACCTGAGCTGAAGGCAGAGGCTTTAATCCACTGAGCCACCCAGGTGCCCCTAAACTATGTATTGAGAAGAATAAAGAAAGATAATGTATGTGAAGATCCTCTGATGTACAAATAGTTCTGCAATGAAAGACTTTATAACTAATGTATAACTCCTCCTTTCCTCAGTCTATTTATATAGGAATGAGATCCTTAATATATCTTTGAAATAACTCATAATCCTTTCCTACCTCCATCAAATTTATTAATCAAATTATTAAAAGTATTTTGGTAGATTTAGTGACCAAGATTTACTGACAAAACCTGCTGAAAGAAGAAAGCCAAATGCCTCTGAAAAATGTAAGGGTATCTTAAATGAAAAAAATCAAAAGACTATACACACATTTAATGTATTTGTTTTGTTTTGTTTTGTTTTTAAAGATTTTTTTTTATTTATTTGACAGAGAGAAACACAGCCAGAGAGGGAACACAAGCAGGGGGAGTGAGAGAGGGAGAAGCAGGCTTCCCGCTGAGCAGGGAGCCTGATGTGGGACTCCATCCTGGGTCTCCGGGATCATGACCTGAGCCGAAGGCAGTTGCTCAACCAACTGAGCCACTCAGGCACCCACATTTAATGTATTTGTAAGACAGATACTCTGTATTTATTATTTTTCAAATCTGTCAGTTGAAAAACAAAAGTAGTGGTGTAATATACTCAAGAGGTTTAATATTACATTAATCAAAAATGACAACCATGAAAACCATTTATCTTTGTATTTGAACCACTAATTTCAGATGAAATCTAAAATATTCAAGTACCAATTGTTAACACTGACACACCAACAAAAAACATTAAGGGAATCTTTTGTAGCTAGTTTATACTGCTATGCATTAACTTGAGAAAACAAAATATGTATGTAACTAATATATCTAAATCCTACCGTATCACTACAAAGACTTCAATAAAATCCACTCAGGCAAAAGTGGAACAAATTATACTATATAGCTTAATTTTTTTTTAAATGTTTAGGATTAGGGCCTTTCTTTTTTTTTTTTTTTTTTTTTTTTTTAGGTTTTCATTTATTTATTTGACAGAGAGAAACACAGCCAGAGAGGGAACACAAGCAGTGGGTGTGAGAGGGAGAGGCATGCGGGGCTTAGACCCAGGACTCCGAGATCATGACCCGAGCTGAAGGCAGTCGCCCAACCAGCTGAGCCACTCAGGTACCCCTACATAGCTTAATTTAAAATCTATACTGTCATCCATCAAATTCTGATAACTATACAATTTAGAATGTGTGGTTAGAACATTTGAAAGGCTGCGGTGAAGGCCCCCAGCCTCTAGGATGTAAGAGCAGACCCACATTCTGTTATCTGAGCCCAGCAACCGGCAGGCAGGTACCCAACCCCACCCAGGCCCCAAGGACCGCACGCTTGCAGCTTGTCACATACCTCTTGCTAGCCCAAATTAGGACATATATCCCCCTGTAGAGACGATTGGTGAAAGTATGTGATTTGTTGTAAGCTGATTGGCTGCCTGCGTGCAGACCCTGCTGTGGTGTTTTAAACTAATTGGCTGTCGATGCGCGGGCTTTGCTGTAACGGACAATGTAGTTCTATATAAGGTCACCCCCCGGGAAAGCTCCGGGCTCTCAGCCGCTAACTGGTTTGGGGTCAGGCTGTGAGCCCGAGCATGCTCGAATAAACCCTTTGCTTTTGCATGGAACAGGTCTCTCAGAGTTTTCCTTGATAGGTGCAGTGTTCCAAGGCTCCCAGCTGACTGCCCTCTTGGGCAGTCGACCCTTACACATTGCCTAGACTAAATGACTCCAAAGTTGCATTTCCATTCCTATGGGAGTCAGTTAACCTGAAAATGAGAAACAAAACAATCAATAACCTACTACAACTTGCTATCTATCCAACCTCTCTGAAGTTGGTGAAAACTTCATTCAAAGGGCACTTGATAAAATTGTGGATGAATAGCCTGGCTAAAAAACTAGTTAAAACACCATCTTCACAAATCAAGTACAGTACTCCTTCAAACTAGAAATAGATGAAATAAAACAAATAAGCTTTTACTCTAAATATTGGGAACTGAGCATGCTGTGATCCCATTAAGAACAGGTATTCCAGGGTGAATGGGTGGCTCAGACGGTTAAGTGTCTGCCTTCGGCTCAGGTCATGATCCCAGGGTCCTGGGACTGAGCCCCACATCGGGCTCCCTGCTTGTGTTCCCTCTCTCACTGTCTCTATGTCAAATAAATAAATAAAATCTTAAAAAAAGTTTTCCCTTTCCTTTGCTGAATCTAACACCTCGCAGAGGAGATCCTGCTCTGATGACTGAGTTTGAGCAAGTGGATTAAATCCTGAGCAAGTTTCCTCCTCAACTGTAAAATGAGGATAATATGGGATATAGGATGCCTGAGAGGCACAGTTGGTTAAACGTTTGCCTTTGGCTCAGGTAATGACCCCAGGGTCCTGGGATTGAGCCCCACATCAGGCTCTTTGCTCAGAGGGAAGCTTGCTTCCCCCTTCTCCCTTTCTCTGGGAGAATTCTAGTAAGTAGTGAATACAAGCTAACCACCAGGTAAAAGCAAGAATAGTAGGAGCAACGGTAGCAGCCATTATTCTCATTCTGTGTCTTGATGCATACGGGATCATATACAGGTCTTAGAATAAAAACTAAGAGTTTGGGGAGCCTGGGTGGCTCAGTCTGCCTTCAGCTCAGGTCATGATCCCAGGGTACTGGGATCGAGCCCCACACTGGATTCTCTGCTCTGTGGGAAGCCTGATTCTCCCTCTTTCACTCCTACTGCTAGTGTTCCCTCTCTCCCTGTGTCTCTCTCTGTGAAATAAATAAATAAAATCTTAAAAAAAAAGCTCAGAGTGTATTTAAGAAGGAAAGCATGATCAACTTTAGCAAAGGGTGAAGGAAGATTAAGGGCTTTTGAATTTGACAAGAAAGGAATTGTTGGGGAGCTTGTTTTCAAAGAACATTTTCCAAGCAGTAAGGTAACTATAGGTGACTAAGAAAAAAAATAACTGAAATGAAATGGAGATGGCAGTTATAAACCAGTTTGTATCCACCAATTACTATCATAGAGTCATGATGATTTTTCTAAACCAGAGAAGGACTTCTATTTCTAGGCTTTTCATTATAGTTCTTATTTACAGAAAGTTTTAGGACTGAGAAAAATAACAGAGACTGTCTTGTTGCCATGGTTCTAACTCATAAAATATTCTACTAGTGGTTGACAATACATAAAATCATTGAGGTTATAATGGCACAGAGAACACTGAAGATGAATTAAGAGATGGTAATTAAAAAAAAAAGAAAGAAATGGTAAGTAAAATGGGCAGGGGGAGGCAAGACATATGCCTAAATAGGAGACTGAAGGAAAATGAATTTTTAGTGATTGTGATGAAACATGGTTTCATGGCAACTATTTGTATGCCACTGAGATCTACTGACCCAAGCTTTTTGATAATATAAGGGAGAAGAGAAATAAAGTGGTTGAGACAAGAAGCTGTAAGTCAGGCAATTTCTTTCAAGATGTGGAAAACTGCATGTTTAAAAGCAGAGGTTTAGGAGCCAGTGAAAAGGAAGAGAACAAAGAAATGGAAGAAGAAGCAGAAAAGCTTAGCATCCAAGTACCTTACATAGTAAGATATGATTCAACAATAATAACAGCTTACATGTATTGGGAACTATTATCATTTAAAAATTTTGTTATATCTCTGTGTTACACACAGTAGCATCTAAAAGGAATAACGCAATTCTGATTTTTACTGGTATCAGTAAAAAAATTGTAAATTATGTAGAAAGATCATTATCCACCTTTTTTTAAAGAAGGTATACTTTAGGGGCGCTTGGGTGGCTCAGTTGGTTAAGTGACTGCCTTCGGCTCAGGTCATGATCCCAGAGACCCTGGATCGAGACCCTGGATCGAGCCCCACATTGGGCTTCCTGCTCAGTGGGAAGCCTGCTTCTCCCTCTCTCACTCCCTTTGCTTGCGTTCCCTCTCTGGCTGTATTTCTCTCTGTCAAATAAATAAATAAAATCTTAAAAAAAAACAAAAGAAGGTATACTTTATTCTTTTTGTTATTTTAAAGGTTTTATTTATTTGAGAGAGAGAGAATGAGCAGGGGGAAAGACAGAGGGAGAAGCACACTCCCCACTAAGCAGGGAGCCTGACATGGGGCTCAATCCCGAGACCCTAGAATCATGACCTGGATGAAAACAGCCACTTAACCCACTGGGCCACGGTGCACCCCTCCACCTTTTGTAGTTAAGTTTTACTTTGAATTAATGTGGTACTTCTTGGTTTATAATAGCATTCACATAATCCTCAAAACAACAATGTGAATTGTGCTAAGACAGTTTTGAAATTCTCATTTTCAGAGAAAGAAATTGAGACGCGTGAAATGACTTGCAAAAAGTCTTTTTTGTTTTGTTTTGTTTTTCCTAAGCTCAGAGTTGATTATGAAGAAATTCTTATATTTTTGAGAGATACCTTAGTGTTCTAAGTGTTGGACTTAACAACTAACACTCATGTTAAGATAAAATGTTTTTGTTCATTCAGATTTGTTTTTTGTTCATTCAGATTTCCTCTATTTCCCCCAAAGACCCAGTGAGTGCCCTGATGCTATTCCACTCTTAATCAGACCTCTCAGAGGCAAAATAATATCTATGAGTGTTTCTCATTCCCTCCTCTCCTGTCATCCACCAAATTTAAAAACCTATTTCCCATTATCTTCAGAGCACTATTCATTTATCTAATTCACTGATTTGCATTAAGATATTAAAACTGATCAGAGCTCAGTCAGGGATCATGCAACTCTTGATCTTGAGGTCTCAGTTTCAGGCCCATGTTTGATGTGGATCTTGTTTGGGGGAAAAAAAAAAAACTAAATAAATTATCTCCCCCCAGATTTGCATTTTAACTTTAATTGTTTTAAATTATTTTAATAATATAGGTATTTCTGGCCCTCATAATAGAGCCAAGGAAGTTTGGTTTTTCCTGGCATCCCATCACATCAATGCATCAAAGGCATACTTTATAGGACTTCTTTGTTAGGAATAACCTTAATCTTCATTACAGGTACATCAGTCTTAAACAAAAAGGGAGAAAATGATTCATAATGAAACTAGTGAAAACTATAATTCTTTCGTCTAGCTTAATTTTATGATGAACACATTTATTGATACATTTAATACATTATTAATACATTTAACAATAATATTAAGCCAGTTTTGTCTTAATTCAGTAAAATATTATAAGCATAAACAAATAAGTTAAATATTTAAGTTGTTCTTTAATACTATCACTCATTTTCATGAAAAGAAATAATTTCATAAGTGTTAAGGAATAAAGTTATACAATTTTCCTTCTGTGATCAATCCTGAGACATTTTAGAGTTTTCATGCAAATAGATGGAAGAAAATTTCATTTTTGCTGAAAAGACTTCCTTTATGTCATCTTTTGTTTCCTACTGACTGATACTTCATTATTTTTCTATGGATCAGGAGCCATATATCTAGTTTAGAAATTAAGAAAACTGTATCAAGCATGTGTTCTGCTTAGTTCTATAAACACTCGTTTTAGGACCAAAGATAAAATGGAATAGATGAAGGCTATCTGCCTGATATACAACTTCCTTTCCCTTGAAGAATCTCCTCTGGAAATGTGGTTTTTCTAGAACATCATTCATCTCTGGTTAGGGGAGCAAGGAGAAGCTTACACAAAATAGATGGCTGAACCAATGACTATCACCAAGAGGGCCCTCTGGCCTGAAAGGAAGTCACCTTAAGATGACAGAGAAAAGCAGGGTTTTCATCCTGGCTCCTGCACATGAAGAATTGTTAGCTCTTTTTTTTTTTTTTTTTTTCTAATATTGCATTTTTAAGTAATCCCTACATCCAAGGTAGGGCTCAAATTTACAATCCCAAGATCAAGAATCACATGCTCTACCTACTGAGCCAGCCAGGTACCCTAAAATTGTTTGCTTTTTTTACTGCATGCATATATCCTGAAACTACAGTATGAATTTTCCTTTATATGATACAGTACTTTGCTGCACTAATTCCTACTCTATATTCAGCTTTCTGGCTTTTTGCAACACTAAAGGATTTCAATTTCCAAATGGTTTGGGAAGATGGTAAATAATTATACAAACAAGTACTACTTTTCCAGATCCTTTCTTTGCTTGCTATGAGAAAGGGAGGCCAAAACTTTGTTCTACATGTTTCTGAGTACTGTAACTAATTTCAACCTCTACAGTGTTTATCCTCCAGAGAAAAATTCCTTTAGTACAGAAGTAAAACAGAATTTAAGGTATTATAGATATGAAAAAAAAACTCAGTTCCTGACCTCAAGGAACTTACAAGATAATAATAATCCTGAGAGAAATGGTAATGATAAACACACTTACTTTTTTCTCTTTACACTTTGGGAAGTATTACACATGCAAAAGTTCATTTGATCTTTAAAACATCCTTGTAAGGAAAACAGGACAGATACTATTTTCCTAAATTTACAGAGGAGATAGAAGTAAAACATGCAACACATTTAAAGAACTAAAAATATGTAGATAAACTGTCATACATTGTGACTATAACTAAATAAACATGTTATATCATACACACACCCATCCTTAGCTTATCCTTAGAAAGGTATCCAGGCTTCAGAAAATGTCTATCCCACTTATTTGCCACAATGCTTAAAATCTCATGCTATTTTTATTATTTCTTTATTTTTTAAAAGATTTTTAAGTAATCTCTACACCCAATGTGAGGCTCAAACTCACTACTCTGAGATCAAGAGTCACACACTCCAGAGTGCCTGGGTGGCTCAGTCAGTTAAGCGTCTGCCTTAGACTCAGGTCATGATCCTGGGGTCACAGGACTGAGTCTGGCATTGGGCTCCTTGTTCAGTAGGGAGTCTGCTCCTCATTCAGCCTGCTTGTACTCTCTCTCTCTCTCTCTCCCTGACAAATAAATAAAATCATTAAGGGGAAAAAAGGAGACAAAATATCTAGCTTCGTAATTTTGCTACTGCTAATTGCCAAAAGGCTGGGCTCAGTTTCAGTTTCCAGCAGGCCTATGTTGGAAATATACTTCCAAAGTAGGAGTTACCCTCACAGGACACCAAGCAAACACTTAACAGTCCTTTAAAATTAAATAAGCTTTGGTATCTCCTACTTCTTAACTTGCATTTGCCTCCCCTACCTAGCAGCACCCTCATTCTTCCTTTCTTAGAATTAAAAAAGGTGTCTGATTGGCTCAATCAATACAGCATGCAATTCTCCATCTCAAGGTAGTGAATTTAAGACTCACGCTGGGCATGGAACCTACTTAAAAAAAAGAGAATTTAAAAAGGCTGATTCTAAAGTCATTTCTTTCTGCTCACTTTCTTCTATCCATATTCACTTTCTGAGACCATACCTTGTCATCTGCCATTCTATTTTAATATTAATCTCTTGACTCTTTTCTTATATATTTGCCTCAAATTTAAGGTTCTGTGGGTCACTCTAAAAAAAAAAATCAACTGCAGGGTACTGCTACACCTTAATCAAACTTGAGGTCTGAGTACTGTAGTATTTTCTTTACCTATTTTCTCCATTAAATTCTTTATCTCTTCTTACCGTTGAAATGAAGATCATGGACATCTCAATGCCTGGCATGGTGCCAGGCACATAGGTGTCCGAAAAATATTTGTCAAATGAACCTTTCTGACAGACTGAAAATTCTTAGTTTCCTCAAAGCTAACAAGCTTCTAAATTCTTTAATTGACAATTAGGATTCCTAAGATATTTCTCATTTTCATAAAAGACTGGAATAGAAATTCTAAAAATCAGCAAAAAGATTAAAAAGCAACTCTAGGGGCATCTGGGTGGCTCAGTGGGTTAAAGCCTGTCTCTTTGGCTCAGGTCATGATCTCAGGGTCCTGGGATCGAGCCCCATAGCGGGCTCTCTGCTGCCTCCTCTCTCTCTGCCTGCCTCTCTGCCTACCTGCGATCTATCTTTCTGTCAGATAAATAAATAAAACCTTTAAAAATAAAAATAAAAAAATAAAAAGCAACTCTAAGGTTAAACAAAATTTGCAGGGTTTTGTCTTCCTTTAATTCATTCACTCTCAGGATCCAAGAAACAAGAGGTCTGTGTTGTACCCACTTTAAAAGTTGGACATGGGACGCCTGGGTGGCTCAGTGGGTTAAGCCTCTGCCTTTGGCTCAGGTCATGATCTCAGGGTCCTGGGATCGAGGCCCACATTGGGCTCTCTGCTCGGCGGTGAGCCTGCTTCCTCCTCTCTCTCTGCCTGCCTCTCTGCCTACTCGTGATCTCTCTGTCAAATAAATAAATAAAATCTTAAAAAAAAAAAAAGTTGGACATGGCCTCAGAATTGAGGTATCAGAATCATTAAAATTTTATCTTGTTAGGAAACTGTCTACTTACCTTAGGAAAAGAGCAAATTGTCATGTCTCCCAATGTGGGGACTGTGGAAATAAGGGAAACCCTTACACTTCATTTCCACAATCCCATATTATGCGAGGAAACGTCTAATTTCGTCAATCCATTAAGCATTTTAAGAGTATTTTTGGCCAGCACAATACAAAGAGCTGTAAAGGGACACCCAAGCAGAGCAAGTGCACATTCCTTGTCCCCAAAGAGGTTACAATGCAAAGAGAGAACCAAAGGCGGAACTCAGAACAAAAGCTGACTGCATAATAATGTATTGGGGGTGGGGGATGGGGATCTGAAAGCCTAGTTCCTCTGAAAGCAATTTCCAGGAGGTGAGAGCTTAGGCCAGCTCTGAAAGAGGTTGATTATAATGATTTGTTGGAGTGAAATTTGGAGGGCCTTCTACTTAGGAGATAAACAACTGCCCTGATTTAAAGGTGGGAAGTGCCTGAGTATGCAAGACCTTAAAACGACTGACCTAGAAGTCAAAGGCCAGTTAGGGGAAAGACTGATTTTGAGGTTATAATAGATAAGTCTGGGGAAGCCTTTTGATGACGTGTGAAAGGAAGAAGACATTTTTGTTGGTGGTGGTGTTATAGTAAAAAGCTTGGATTACATGAGATGGGTGTAAAACAAATAGGAAAATTACATGAGAAAACCCTCTCGATGGCAATCAGGAATCAAGCTAGACAAGCTGTAATTTAGGTCTAGGTTTTTAAGACGCAGAATAAAATGGTAGCTGAAGAAATTTTCAAAGTTGAATATTTTTTAAGTTGTAAATACAATAAATACATATAAGGCTAAGCTACAATCTATCTCATTACGTATCTTTTACTTATTAACACAACTGATAATAATCTCCAGATAATTTATCTTCAGCTCATCCTTCCCACCCAGCACCTCTCCCTCGCTTACAGCTTTGTATTCAAGATCTTTTATTGAGAACATCTATGCCTTACTCAGCCTGTCCTTGTTTTGTTGTGTTCCCATTTCACCTGGTCTTCATTTAGTCAAATCAACTTAGTCTTTAAAAGACCAAGCTTGGGGCGCCGGGGTGGCTCAGTCGTTAAGCATCTTCCTTCAGCTCAGGTCATGATCCCGGGATGTTGGGATCCAGCCTCACTTCGGGCTCCCTGCTCGGCGGGAAGCCTGCTTCTTCTCTCACTTCCCCTGCTTGTGTTCCCTCTCTAGCTGTGTTTCTCTCTGTCAAATAAATAAATAAGTCTTTAAAATAAATAATGAATAAATAAAAGACCAAGCTTAAGTACCACCTTTTCCTTGAAATCATTTATTATCTCAGGACATTCTTTGAACTCTTGCTATCACTTTGGCCACATGCAACTTATTTTCTGATTACAATGTTTTACTAATGATCTTTATTCTATTGAACTCTTTAAAACAGTTTTTAAAAAATAATAATCACTGCAGAAAATTTAGAAAATAAAAATCACTTGAGAGTCATCAGGCTGGCTGAGTCAGTAGAACAGGCAACTCGATCTTGGGATTCTAAGTTCAAGCCCCTCATAGGGTGGAGAGATTGCTTAAAATAATGTCTTTAAAAAATTCACTTGTAATTGTGCCACCATTATTAAAATGTTGATGTATTATAAGTGGACATGCCTTTAAATCATTCAATTAACCTCAACCCCTTTTACTTTGTACAGCTCGACAAGTGCTTTTATTTATTTAGCTATTTTTTTAAAGATTTTATTTATTTATTTGACAGAGAAAAACACAGCTAGAGAGGGAACACAAGCAGGGGGAGTGAGAGAGGGAGAAGCAGGCTTCCCCACAGAGCAGGGAGCCTGATGCAGGGCTCGATCCCAGGACTCCAGGATCATGACCTGAGCTGAAGGCAGATGCCTAACGACTGAACCACCCAGGCGCCCCTAAGCTAGCTATTTTTTAAGATTATTATTTTTAAGTAATCTCTATACTTAGCATGGGGCTTGAACTCATAACCCCAAGATCAAGAGCCACATGCTCCACTGACTGAGCCCCAAGGAGAGCTTTGGAAGAGCTTCCTACAGATGACTGGCCTTGGGTCTGGTATTCATCCCACTCTAAAAACTCTTGAAAAGAGGGAGAAGGGGGTCATGAACTCCAATAAGATAATTTATAAAGAAGGACTCTCAGAAGAGAGTCAGGATCATGTCCTAAGCCGAAGGCAGTCACTTAACCAACTGAGCCACCCAGGTTTCCCCCAGAAGAGTTTTATTACATTAAAAAAGAAAAACAAGTGTTTTGAACTTATCCTTTGCTTTCTAGGAAATGCAGGAAAAACTAACTTATACCAAAATTACATAGATGAAATAATTCTTTTTTTTTTAAGATTTTATTTATTTGGTTTTTGTGTGTATGTGTGTATGTGTGTGTTATAATTTTATTTATTTGACAGAGTGAAACACAGCCAGAGAGGGAACACAGTGAGAGGGGGAGTGAGAGAGGGAGAAGCAGGCTTCCCGCCAAGCAGGGAGCCTGATGCGGGGCTTGATCCCAGGACTCTGGGATCATGACCTGAACCAAAGGCAGACGCTTAACGACTGAGTCACCCAGGTGACCCAAAATACTTCCTCTTAAGAGATACTCTCATGTAATACCTTTAGTGCATTTTAGAAATTAAGATGGTGAGAAAGATTACAAGACAGTGGTTGTATTCTGAATGGGAGGAATGCCCAGGGGACAGAACTGAATTACAAAGAATTATTACCCACTTGGGGCGCCTAGGTGGCTCAGTGGGTTAAGCCTCTGCCTTCAGCTCAGGTCATGATCTCAGGGTCCTGGGATCCAGGCCCACTTCCCACTCTCTGCTCAGTGGGGAGCCTGCTTTCCCCCCTCTTTCTCTGCCTGCCTCTCTGCCTATTTGTGATCTCTCTCTGTCAAATAAATAAATAAAATCTTTTTAAAGAATTATTACCCACTTAAGTATGAGGGAAAAATGAAAGGAATATTAAATTACGACAATTCATTCTTTATGTATAATCTTTACTGCACAACTAAATTTTATGCAGTTCAATCTTCATGCACATTATTTGATATTTTTTCAAATATGAATTGATTAGACTATTGCCATTTTGTTATCTACATGAGATTGCCCTTTATGCCAGATGTTAATTAGCCATTTCCCTTCAAACTGTTTAGATGATATACTTTGAACACCTTTGTGTGCTCATTTTTATTCTCTAGGACATACCTCTAAAGGTATTCCGCAAAGTAGCTGTTGACTAGAAAATATGAACAATTTTATAGCTTGCCTTATGTATTGCAAGATAATGTACTACACTGATGTGTTACTGACTTTGCACGTTTGTCTTGCGGCTTCTACCTCTCCTTAGAAAGCCAGTGCCTTTTCATCTTCACTATTCCCCAGGGAGTAGAGGAGGTAGAAATGGCTCAGAGCTAAGCATAGAGTAAAAGCTCCATAAATATTAACGGCTTAATCCTCATGTACCTGTATATTTGACTTTCCTCTTCAGATTTTTCTCTCATTTCTTCTCCATTTCTTTTTCAGTATCTATTTCATTATCTTAAATTGGCAATTTCAGGTAAATTGACAACTTCAGGTTAAGTCATTTTGAACAGAGATGTCTCTTCGTGCGCGTTAAATTTATTTCTCATTCTGGAACCGTAACTCGCCCAACTGCTGACTGAGAAAGCAGAATTCAGGGGGATACCCTGGAGCTCACACCTAGGTTGCTCCTTGGAAAGAAAACGTTTTCTCGAAGAATTTCTAGGCCAGTTAATTTGCGATTTTTAAGATAACGGAATTGGCGCGCCTCTGCCAAACAGCCTGACGCTGTGTGGGTCGCAGAAATGCAGTGGCAGAGTACCGACGCCCGCGGAATACTGTGCATCTCACAGAATCGTGCTAAACAGTGGCTATACTGTCCCAGGCCGTGACAGTGAGGACAGGTGCGACGCCTGCCTTGGGAGGAAGCTGCTACCGTCTACGCATGGGCCACATGCAGGCCAGGAAAAGCATCCCGACGCCGACGGGAAGCCGGGAGACAGCCGCCAAGTGAAGCTGCACCCGCAACACTCCGAAGACGCGGGGGGCGGGGTGGGGCGGCGTCACTAGTGACGTAGCCGCTTAACTGGACCGCCACGGCGGCCGCCGCCGTCGCGGCGGCCCCCACCGAACCCGGGGGCGGGGGTCTGGGGGGTGAGCGCAAAGATGGCCGCTCGGGCTCGGGCTGGTGAGTGTGCGTGACGGGCGCGCGGCTGCGGCGGTTGGCCGAAGGGGGTCCCTGCCGGAGCGGAGGTCCGGCTGGAGCCTCCGAGGCCGGCCGCACCTGGCGGCGTTTTCCCGCCGCGCAGGACGTAGGGGGATCCCTGAGGGAGGGAGAGGGACTGCGGACGGACTGAGGGGAGCGAACCCAGGGGCGCGAGGAAGAGGCGGTGGCAGCGGCTGCGGGTCCAGCGAATTTAGAATTGGCGCCTCTGGGAAGTTTCGGTGCGTTGTGCGACGCCCTGGCCGGCGTCCTGGCTGCCGGCCACCTCATGAGTGCCCAGAGATGCTGCGAGGAGCCGCTTCCCTGTGGCCAGGGTCATCGCGTAGCCACCCCGCGCTGGGGTGGAGAAGGACGAGTTGGGAGAAAGGGTGCCATAGCAAGACTTTCGGGGATGCAGAGGGGGAGATGTGCTCTGACCGGCGTTCGGGAGCGTTGAGGAAATGGGATCGCGAATCTGGTGCGCGCTGAGGCGCTCTGCTGAGATGCTGCTGTTGAGATAAAACCTAATCCTACCCCTGCTCCGATTGCCGCCAAGGGAATGCACCAAGCCCCCTTGGAGGCTTTGGAAGGGCACTTTATAGTCCTCCGTTTGCGAGGAAAGGCTTGCCTTCCTCCATCGATTGGGTCCCAGCGTTGCCAGCACCTGCTGCCACTTAGAGACACTTAGGATTTTTGAATATCAGCTTCCTAAAACCATCCCCGCTGGCCTACGGGGAAAGAATGCTAATAGGCTAAACTCATTTTGAGGCATAAGAAATGTGTCAGCTTTAGAAGAAAAAGTGCTCAAGTTTAAGAAGTGGTAGGACGCCCTCCTCCTGCCCCCTCCCCAATAAAAAAAAAAGTGAAACGTGGTAATTGTTTCAAGCAAGTTTGAGCTGTTGTAAATTCTACTGGTAACTGGGTAATTTCTTGCAGTTTTAATTTTGGAAGTAAACAATTTAGCAAGTCTTAGGAGGGTCGCTTTGTCTTTAAGCCCTCCCGATTTCCCCCACTCTTACCCTCTTTTGGTCATATCTTGCAAATAACGGGATTGTGAAATTAGCATGGAAATAGGACCGTCAGGCCCTGCACTTGAATTCCTTATTATTTGTGAAGTAGCTGCCTGTGGGGAAAAAGTAGGGGGGCTGGTAACATTGGGCCTGGAATTCCATTTTGAGTTGTCCTTAAAACCGGTATTCAGTGTAAACAAGGAAAAAGAATTGTCTATTCACTGTGATCAAATTCAAATTCTGAAAGCCAAACATGAGTTAAGCACATTTATAGAATACTTCATAATCTCAGTGAGATTCAATATTTAATTGTCTTGGAAAAGAGGAAAACTTTGTATTCTCAGAACCTTAATCTTCTTATCCTTAATTTAGCATCTTGGGATTTGAAAGAGATTTTTATTGTTGTTTAATTTTCCCCACCCCACCCTCAGACTTTAAAGAGATTTTTAACGTTTGGCTTGTTTAGCTTCTCTCCTCCCCACTCTTATTTCTCTAACTTTTTGTGTACTATTAATTTTGCAAAAGATGACAGATTTTTCATTGTAGTTTATCCACATTGAAATTCAGAGATACTCTAATGTTGAACACAGTTCAATGCATACATTTTAGAAAGTTGAAATTTTTTGGCTGTTTTGATTGAACATTTATTTTTCTTTCAAAATATTAATCATCCGAGATTTTTTTGCTTAAAAACATTTAAGTGGTAAGTGAATCTGTGTTGAGTGTATTATACAATGATACACTCTTTGGAATTCTTAAAATGGAAAATCTGTTGAAGATTTGGATTAAATATTTGATATATTGTTTCTACTTAATTGTCTTTACCCCCTTCTCACAAATTTTTCGTTTTCTATTACAGAAAGAAAGGAATAAGTTATCATATGCACCCACTACCAAACTTCTCCTCTATGTACTTGAATCTTACTGAGTACTATAGCACTGGTGGTACATAAGAGGATTTTCTGCTTGTTGGGTTGTTTGAGGGCTAAGCCTGGTTGAGTTTTTGTTTGTATCCCTAGTACCAGACTATCCACTTAATATGGAGGAAAACCCCCTGTAAATGTTTGTTGAATTGTGTTTTTGAATGATACAGAGATACAGAGAAAGGTAACACCTTGGCTTCTTGGTGGCCAAAAAAGGGTGCTTTCAACTTTTTCTCCTTCTGGTAATGTTAGGCAGAACAAACATGGTTGCCAGATTCTATTGGAGCTGTCTGTTTGAAGGAGATTAGAGAGAGACTAGAACACCGGTTTAAGAGTCTAATCAAGGTAGGAAATGTGGGAAATAGTTTTGCCATTAGGCCCAACCTAAATAGGAGATAAATAACTAAAATACAGGAGGATTTTATAATACTGGCTTTCTGCTAATGATTAAGATTATGGAAGTACATTGGTTTTTCACAGCACTTTCAGATACCATAAAACTTTATTATAAAGAATTCACTTTTAGTGGAGTTCTACATAACATAGGAAAAGCTAATTTATACTTGTTAGGCCAAGTCATGAATGTGCTAGAATGATAGTCTAGGCATTTTACACAAAGTATTTGAATTCCATTTTCTAGACCCATATTACAATGCTCAATCTTTTGTGAACATTTTCCCCCTTGTTAGGAAATTAGCAGTAGGTTAATGTATAAGTATGGTGACATGACAATAATGATAAATATTTTAGAACAAAACTGCCCATGATTGAAATACTTAAAGTAGTGATGGGTGAGGAAATTAAATAGCGGTGGCAGAACTTGCTTTCTATGAGCTTTTTCTTGGAACATCGTCAACTAGATTCAATCTCTGTGCTACTGGGGAGGCAGTGTTGGAGACAGGAAGAAGGTCCAGTGTAAAAGGGTATTTTTTTTTTTTAAGATTTTATTTATTTGACAGAGAGATCACAAATAGGCAGAGAGGCAGGCAGAGAAAGAGGCTGGAAGCAGGCTCCCTGCTGCTGAGCAGAGAGCTTGACGTGAGGTTCGATCCCAGGATCCTGGGATCATGACCTGAGCCAAAGGCAGAAGGTTTAACCCACTGAGCCACCCAGGTGCCCCAAAGGGTATTTTTTTTTGTTTAATGAGGAGTTTCAAGCAAGATCAAAGTAATTATAGATTCTAGATCGCTAGAGGAAGAAAGAATAACCAGGGTCTTTCTAGGGATAAAGGAAAGGAAATACATCATGATTGACAAGAAGAGGTGCCAAAGCACATAATAGGTATAATAGCATACCTAAAAGGGAAAAGGAGTTCATTGTGTTCTTTCAATAATTTGTAACTTCAGAATTTTGAACCCCTTTGTGCCAGACACTTTTGCAAACATCTCTTAAGAGCACAGAGTACTAATGAAATAAATGGAAATTTGGAAACTGCTCATCAGGACTGGTAGGGTTTGCCCTAATTGCTATGGATAAAGTTATTTTTATTCTTATCCAAATACATGCAAAGATTGTGGTGGCTAGTAATTCTTAAGACCTACTTCCTATTGAAATTGCCATTTCCTCCTATCTTTTATTATGCAAAATAGCAAATCTTCCTACTTTTAGTAGCTTTTATTTATTTTTTTTAAAAGATTTTGTTTATTTATTTGACAGAGAGAAACACAGCTAGAGAGGAAACGGAAGCAGGAGGGGTGAGAGAGGGAGATGCAGGCTTCCCAGGGAGCAGGGAGCCCGATGCGGAGCTCTATCCCGGGTCTCCGGGATCATGACCGGGATCATGACCTGAGCCGAGGACAGTCGCTTAACCTCCTGAGCCACCCAGGCGCCACCTTTTTATTAGCTTTTAGAGGATCTATTTAGGTTATTTGGCACTGTTGAAAGAAAAGTTTGCAAGGAGGCTTCGTGGCTCAGTTGGAAGCCGCTGATTCTTGATTTTGACTCAAGTCGAGATCTCTGGGTGAAATCAGCTTGGATTGGAGTCCGCTTGGGTTTCTTTCTCCCTTTCCCTCTTTCCCTCCCACCTCAAATAAATAAATAAACAAACAAACAAATACATCTTAAAAAAAAAAAAAAAAAGAGGGGCGCCTGGGTGGCTCAGTCCTTAAGCGTCTGCCTTCAGCTCAGGTTATGATCCCAGAGTTCCAGGATTGAACCCTGCATCAGGCTCCCTGCTTGGTGGGAAGCCTGCTTCTCCCTCTCTCACTCCCTCTGCTTGTGTTCCTTCTCTAGCTGTGTTTCTTTGTCAAATAAATAAATAAAATCTTAAATAAAAAAAAGAAAGTTTTGTTGTGAAAATTATCTTTGTTAAAATTCAACATATGCCAAATCTTTAATAGCTATCCTTTTAGGAGGTTCTCTAGTGAGATAAAGATGATTATTGCAACACAATTGTATTTAAATATTTATTCTTTTTTTAATATTTATTTTTTATTTTTATTTATTTATTTAACTTTTTTAAAACACTTTATTTATTAGCATGAACAGGAAGTGATGGCGACGAGGGACAGAGGGATAGGAAGAAGCAGATGCCCCAGTGAGCAGGGAGCCAGATGTGGGGCTCCATACCCCATCCCTGAGGTCATGACCTGAGCTGAAGGCAGATGTTCAACCTACTGAGCCACCCAGGTGTTCCTGCATGTTAATTTTTTAAGAAAAAATTAGCTCCTCTTCTAATTTTTCAGTGATTTTTGTAATTCTTTTTTTTTTTTGTAGTTCTTAATATTTATATTTGGAGCACAAATATTTAAAGGGTCACTACATACCCTACTAAAGCTTAAATAATCTTTTTAAAGCTTTTTGTTTATTATTTTTTTTAAGAGATTTTATTTTGGGGGTGCCTGGGTGGCTCATTCAGTTAAGCCTCTGACTCGTAATATCATCTCAGGTCTTGATCTCAAAGTCATGAGTTCAAGCCCTGCTTTGGGCTACATGCTGGGTTTGAAGCCTACTTTAAAAAAAGAAAAAAAGATTTTATTTATTTATTTGACAGAGAAACACAGCTCGAGAGGGAACACAAGCAGGAGAAGAGAAAGAGGGAGAAACAGGTTTCCCACTGAGCAGGGAGCCCCATGCAGGCTCAATTCTGGGACTCCGGGATCTTGACCCGAGCCAAAGGCAGATGCCCAATGACTGAGCCACCCAGTGCCCCAGAAGATTTTATTTTTTAAGTAATCTCTACACCCATAATGGTGGTTGAACTCAAAACTCAAGATCAAGAGTTGTGTACTCCACTAACTGAGCCCCTGGTTATTTTCTTTTTTTTTTAATTTTTAAAAAAAATATTTATTTATTGGATAGAGATCACAAGTAGGCAGAGAGGAGGAAGCAGGCTCCCTGCTGAGCAGAGAGCCCAATGCGGGCCTTGATCCCAGCACCCTGAGATCATCACCTGAGCTGAAGGCAGAGGCTTTAACTCACTGAGCCACCCAGGCGCCTTTTTTTTTTTTAATTTTTTAAAAACATTTTATATTTAAGTAATCTCTACTCCCAGCATGGGTCTCATATTCCTGACACCAGAATCAAGAGTGGAATGCTCTAGGGGCTCCTGGGTGGCTCAGCTCAGTGGGTTAAGCCTCTTGTCTCTTAATTTCATTTCAGGTAATGATCTCAGAGTTGTGTTAGGCTCCCCGTTCTATGTGGAACCTGCTTAGGATTCTCTCTCTCTTCATTCCTCTCTGCCCCTCCCTGTTCTGTTCCCCCCACCAAAAAAATGCTCCATTAAGAGTTGCATGCTGGGAACGCCTGGGTGGCTGAGTTGGTTAAGCATCTGCCTTCAGCTCAGGTCATAATCCCAAGGTCCTAGGATTGAGTCTACCATTGAGCTCCTTGCTCCATGGGGAGCCTGCTTCTCCCTTTGCCTGTTGTTCCCTCTGCCTGTGCTTGTGTGCTCTCTCTGACAAAATCTTAAAAAGAAAAGTTGCATTCTGTACCAACTTAGCCAGTTGGGTACCTAAAACAATTTTAATCGGGTGGGGAAGTATGTCTCAGTTTACTTTTGTACAAAATCTTTTGGGGGTACCTGAAGTCACACAGAATGGGACAAGACATGTGGTAGGCGTGGTTAAGGATGGAGAAATTAGGATAATATCATAATATCAGGAAACTGCCTTGACTGACCCTGACAGAAAAATGGTCACTTGGTTGAGGGTAGGGGGCAGTTTTAGTGATCCATAATTCCCTATTCTTTCTCTCTCTCTTTCAAGTATAATTTTTTTTTAACATTTGATGTCATTTATTTGTCAGAGAGCATGGGCACAAGCACAGGGAGTGGCAGACAGAAGGAGAAGCAGGCTCCCTGCCAAGCAAGGAGCCTGATGCGGAACTCGATCCCAGGACCCCACAATCACAACCCAAGCAGAAGGCAGATGCTTAACCCACTGAGCCACTGGACGTCCCTAGACTTCCTTTTTTTTTTTTTTTTAAAGATTTTATTTATTTGAGAGAGAGCACAAGCAGGGGGAACCACAGAGGGGGAACTGTGCCCATGGGGAACAAAGGATTTCAAGAGTTAAAGGCTCAAAGCAAACTTGAGGATTGATTTGCCAGGATAGTACTATAGAGGAGAGTGAGAGGATGATTGGAAACCAGCTTGGAGGTTACTGCTGTACCTCAGGAATGCTATAATGAAGTGCGTAATCAGAATGATAACTGCAAGGGCATCTGGGTGGCTTAGTTGTTAAGTGTCTGCCTTCATGATCCCAGTGTCCTTGGTCAAGTTCAGTATCAGGCTCCCTGCTTGGTGGGAAGCCTGCTTCTCCCTCTCCCACTCCCCTTGCTTGCATTCCCTCTCTCACTGTGTCTCACTCTGTCAAATAATAAATTAAAATATTTATTGAAAGAATAACTACAAATGAAAAGACTTGGAGACTGATGACCTTATATATTTAGGTGACAAATCGAATATTTGACTGGAAAAAATGAGAGGGACAAGTAAAAAAACAGCAAAACCTAGTCTGGATACATGCAATCTTTTTTTTTTTTTTTTTAAAGATTGTATTTATTTGACAGAAACACAGCCAGAGGGGGAACACAAGCAGGGGGTATGGGAGTGAGAGATGGAGAAGCAGGCTTCCCGCCGAGCAGGGAGCCCATGTGGGACTCGATCCTGGATCTCCGGGATCATGACCTGACCCGAAGGCAGTCGCTTAACCAACCGAGCCACCCAGGCGCCCCACATGCTATCTTTAATAAGAGGATATTGTAAAAAGAAACATTCTGTGAAGGCAAGATGTCTAGGTAAGCTGAGTTTGCATTGTGCCTGAGGTTAGTTCAGAAACGTATGGTGGTCAGCTATCTAGACTTGATCACTGAAACTCTGCCAATAGGATGAACTATTGAAATAATATCAGAAAAGTATTAATACATGCTGAAAGGCTGGATTGTATATTGCAAAGGGCTATAATTTGAGTAAGTGAAAATTAATTTGCTAGTCTTCACTGAGTGGTAAGTATACACAATTTTGTGCTCTTGAACTGTAACAAGTTAAATATTTTACCCATGAGATTTGATTTTTTGTGTGTGATGTTTTAACTAATAATATATAGAAAGATCAAATGTTTTCTCTTCTAGTCACTTTAGTTTTCTGTTCTGTAATTGCTTTAATTATATATTAACCCTATGTAAAATAATCAGCTTTTCATAAGTAAAATACGATTTTCTTTTCTTTTTAAAAAAAAATATTTTATTTACTTATTTGACAGAGGAGAGACACAGCAAGAGAGGGAACACATGCAAGGGAGTGGCAGGGAGAGGGAGGAGCAGGCTTGCCACTGAGCAGGGAGCTCAACTTGGGTCTCCATCCCAGGACCCTGGGATCTTGACCTGAGCTAAAGGCAGACGTTTAATGACTGAGTCATGCAGGCTCCTCTATTTTCTTAAACTTTAGAGATTTTCTGTAAGGAATTTTACACTTGATCTTAGCCAAAAGGCTGAGTAGCGATTGCTGCAGGGAATTTTTTAAAATAGAAATGCATAGTTCTAGGGCATGAAAAGTTTAAATAGTCTGAATGGTTTTCTTTGAACCAATTAAAACTTTTTTCTTTAAGCATTAAAGAATGAAAAAGAATGAAAAGATAGCATACTTGGTTTTAAAAATGCATTTTGTAGATATTACTTGGAATTTTAAGTGTGAAACCTTTTTTAAATGTCTGAGAAAATAGTAGTATAGATCATTTTAATTCTTCATTCAAAACATCATGACTATTTGTGTGTTGCTATTATATCTAGGCACAGGTAATATTTATCAGATTCTACATGGAGGATGCAGAAATATTGTTATCTCTCTTTAAAATGAATATACTGCTAAAAATTATATAACCAGCCTGCAAGCCAAACAGTCAGTACATAGCTTCTCTGCAGTGGATTAGCAGATGAAAATAAGTGCTCTTAACCCAGTGGAAGAAAATAGAAAGTGTCAAGAAAATACACCCCTTTCTTTTCCTCCAAGCTTTTAGATGGTTGTGTGTTGAGGGGCCTTCGGGAATACCTTAGTACGAGCCTTTGAGCTTTAGCTCTAGGCAGCCCAGCATACTGGAAATCTCTGGTGGCAGCAGCCTGGCTTGCTAGCTCTTGCTTACTTGCCCTGCACTTCTCTTGGTAGTCTGCCCTCTCCTGGTTTCTTTCATAAGTAGACAGGGAAAGTGGGCCCCCAGGTCTAAAATAGTAATCCCTTGATGTGTCATTCCACCATTCTGGTTTCACTTTATGGGCTTTTTTTGGTTTTGGTTTTGGTTTTGTTTTAAATTTTTATTTTATTTTTTAAAGATTTTATTTATTTGACAGAGAGAAACACAGCCAGAGAGGGAACACAAGCAGTGGGAGTGAGAGAGGGAGAAGCAGGCTTCCCGCCGAGCGAGCAGCCCCGATGTGGGGCTTGATCCCCGGATTCTGGGATTATGACCTGAGCTGAAAGCAGAGGCTTAACCACTGAGCCATCCAGGCACCCCAAGTTCTCAGCTAGCATCTTAATTATCAGGTAGTACCCTCTTGGGCTTAGTACACACATGGCTTAGAAGATTAAACCCCTGGCTAAAAGTGATAAAACCAGAAGGAAATTAGTAGTAGTAGTGACAGTAGCAGTAGTAGTAGTATTACCGTCAGCTAACATGTACTGAGAGCCACATAATTGTCAGGGTTGATTCTCGGTGATTTATTAATATAAATTTCTCTAATTCCCTTAACAACTATATTAGTTTTCTTACCATTGTTTTTTTAAAGGTTAGAAAACTGAGGTGGGTGGAGCACAAATAATTTGTCTAGGTCACATAGTAAATACAGCCAAGTGTTAAACTCAGGCTTTTGGATTCCAGAGTATGCTTTCTAACCATTTTGTTGTGATACCTCTCCACTGCTGTATAGCCTCCCTGAGAGATGGCATCTGATCAACATTTCACCCTTATCATGATTTTTCACTGAATGGAAACCTACTGTTTAATTATAGGCCACTTCCTGATGAAGGGCAGTGAGGACCTTACAATCATCTAAATAGATTTTTTTAGTAATAACTGGGAATGTATTTGTAGAATATAGAGAAGGATGTAAAGAGACTATATTTAGTACATACATAGCTAACTTATATACTAGTATGTATATATTCCACTTAAAACTTACACATATAGGGCGCCTGGGTGGCTCAGTGGGTTAAAGCCTCTGCCTTCAGCTCAGGTCATGATCCCAGGGTCCTGGGATGGAGGTCCATGTCCAGCTCTCTGTTCAGCAGGGAGCCTGTTTCCTCTGCTCTCTCTGCCTGCCTCTGCCTACTTGTGATCTCTCTCTGTCAAATAAATAAATAAAATCTTTAAAAAAAAACTTACACAAATAACATGCTCATAATTTTTAGATACTTGAAAATATGGATAACCCCAGAAAAAATAATGTGTATTCTTCCTAGGCTTTTTTTTCCTTTTGAGTCTTCTTTTTTTTTTTTTTTTTTTTTAAGATTTTATTTATTTATTTGACAGAGAGAAACACAGCCAGAGAGGGAACACAAGCAGGAAGAGTGAGAGAGGGAGAAGCAGGCCCCCGCCGAGCAGGGAGCCCAATGCGGGGCTCAATCCCATGACACTAGGATCATGACCTGAGCCGAAGGCAGTCACTTAACCAACTGAGCCACCCAGACGCCCCTCTTTTGAGTCTTCTTTTCTGAATGTTGTGCAAGGTGTTAACTCATACCACCTTTAAAATTTCAGAATGAAGGGCACGTGGGTCGCTTAGTCAGTTAAGTGCCTACCTTCAGCTCAGGTCATGATCTTGGGGCCTGGGATCAAGCCCAGCATTGGGAATCCCTGCTCAGTGGGGACTCTGCTTCTTTCTCTCCCTCTGCCCCTCCCCCTGCTGGTGTGCATGACCCCCCCCC
>PITA01008104.1:0-46763 GCA_004023965.1 Spilogale gracilis | reverse complement strand
CCGGGATCGAGCCCTACATCCGGCTTCCTGCTCGGCGGGAGGCCTCTTCTCCCTCTCTCACTCCCCCTGCTTGTGTTTCCTCCCTGGCTGTGTTTCTCTCTGTCAAATAAATAAAATCTTAAAAAAAAAAAAAAAGAAGCTGTACCAATAATTACTGACTTGCCAGAAATTAATGTTTAACTAAGTTATCTCTGTATTCTTTATATGATCCTTCTATTTTTTTATGATCTTTTAAAATTAAAGTACATAGGGGAGACTGGGTGGCTCAGTTGGTTAAGCGACCGCTTTCGGCTCAGGTCATGATCATGGAGACCCGGGATTGAGTCCTACATCAGGCTTCCTGCTTGGCGGGAAGTCTGCTTCTCCCTCTCTCTGTCCTTCTGCTTGTGTTCCCTCTCTCGCTGTGTTTCTCTCTGTCAAATAAATAATAAAATCTTAAAAAAAAAAAAAGAAAGTAGATAGGGCATCTTGGTGGTTCAGTCGGTTAAGTGGCTGCCCTCGGCTCAGGCCATGATCTCAGGGTCCTGGGATCAAGCCTGCCCCCATTGAGCCCCAGGTTGGGCTCTCTCCTCTCTTGTTCTTATCTCAAATAAATAAAATATTTTTTTAAGATTTTATTTATTTATTTGACAGAGAGAAATACAGGTAGACAGGGAACTTAAGCAGGGGGAGTGAGAGAGGGAGAAGCAGGCTTTCCGCTGAGCAAGGAGCCCAATGTGGGGCTCGATCCTGGGACTCTGGGAACATGACTTGAGCCAAAGGCAGACCCTTAATGACTGAGCCACCCAGGTGCCCCTAAATAAAGTCTTTTAAAAAAATAAAAAATAAAAGTAGATAGAAGAGAGCCCTAGATTTTTCTCTTAATCTCCATATTGAACCAATTCTTTCCGCCAATGTTTGCTTTACCACTAATCTACCTCTGCTCCCCTCTTTGCTTTAACACTGCTACAGCTATAATTTCCTTAAAATACCTGGAGTAATAATGTCTTATAAACACTTACCCTTTCTCTAGATCTGCCATTTCAGATTCATTTGTAACCTATGTATCTGATCATGTCATTCTTCTCTATAGAATTCATCTGTGTTTTTTTATTGCTCTTAGGCCCTGGAAGTGGGCTTGGCGTGATGATTGGGGGAGGAGTTTTCAAGGTCCTACGTACTAGTGAATGGGTCCAAAGGGGACTTGGAGATGTGTGCAGACTCCAGATGACCACATCCCCTTGACTCTGCTGACTCCACATAATGGGACCCTGTAAAGTCTCAGGGCTAGGCCCTGGTGGTCTGGGTTTAAAGACAGAGGGTGCTGTTGCTGTGTGAACTTGGTGGCAGCAAGAATCAAAGCAGGGAGACCATTTAAGGAGCCTTATTGCAGTAATCGCAGTGAGACTTAATTGGGCTTGGACAGCGTAAGAGCAGTGGAGGTAATGCATAGTCAGTTTCTAGATATATTTTGAAGACAAAGCCAGCCATTTTTCCTGAAGGACTGATGTGGGGAGAGAGAAAGGGGAGTCAAGAATGAGATATTTAGCTTTTAAGTACCTGAAAGGATTTAGTATAATGGAGCATATTAATCACTGATGTCTTAATTTGGCCATTAGCAACTATTGTTGAATGCTAGCAGTTCTAATAAAATACTATATCTTTTTTAAAAGATTTTATTTATTTATTTGACAGATAGATCACAAGTAGGCAGAGAGGTAGGCAGAGAGAGAGGGAGAGGAGGAAGCAGGCTCCCCTCTGAGCAGAGAGCCTGGTGGGGCTCAGTCCCAGGATCCTGAGATCATGACCTGAACTGAAGGCAGAGGCTTAACCCACTGAGCCACCCAGGCACCTCTAAAATACTTTTTTTGAACAGGTTTTGGACCTCAGGAAATTTGAGAAGTAAATTTAAAATGTGTGTTTGAAATATGTGCACATGTCAGGGTTAAAACTGATCAGCCTTAAGTCTGTATTCAGGATTCAGTCTATATCTCAAAAAGTTAAGAAGTGGAGGGAGAGGGGCTGTCTGATTGCTAGGAGATTGTACAAAAAAAGAGGTGGGAAGGAACCAAAAATCAGCTTTACCTTTACAGCTTTCTTAGGGCCCAGGAGGTGGCACCTGCAAGTACCATTGAAATTCATATTCGCTTGTTGCCCTTAAAAATCTAAAGCATCAATCATGCTACATAAAATGTTCTGAGTGTTTTGTATCTAGGTCCCCACTTGTGACCTGAAATTTGTGTTTGATTTGTGTTAAATCAATGAAGAAAATAATTTTTTTAAAAGATTTTATTTATTTATTTGAGAGCAAGCACATGTGTGCACTCACAGGCGTAAGTGGGGAGAGGGGCAGAGGGAGAAGAAGAAGCAGACTCCCCGCTGAGCAGGGAGCCTGATGGGGCTTAATCTCAGCACTCAGGGATCATGACCTGAGCCGAAGGCAGACACTTAACCAATTAAGCCACCCAAGCATCCCAATAAAGTGTTTTGTGATCCTATTTTTTAACTAGATTACTATTTTTATTTTTATTTATCTACTTTTAAAGATTTTATTTTAAGTAATCTCTTAACCCAGCATAGGCCTCAAATTTACAACCCAGAGATCGAATTGCATACTCCATCCACTGAACCCCTATTTTTAGATAGTTGTAACAAAAGTATTCATAACTCTATTATGATAAAGAAGCATGTTTCTGGGTCAAAGCCATATAGGTTTTGTTCATTTTTTGGGGGGTGGGGTGGGGCTTTGTTCTTGTTTTTAGAATAAACTAATAATTTCAGATAGTATGCAAGCCCACCAGAATATAAAAGTTCATTAGATTGTCATCCAGTTAATATTCTTCCTTTTTTCTTTTGCTTCCTTGAACATTCCTGAGAGGCTATTCAAACACAAAAACATTCTCCTCTTCTATCCTTCTCTGTCCCTCAGGTAAACTGTCAAGTCTGTCAAATTCAAAGTATGTTATAGAGCCATGAATTAAAGGTCATTATTGATTTACTAGTGGAAAGCTAAATTTAAAGTGGTAATTAAGTAGAATACTGTGATTTATTTAAATAAATAGAATAGATGTTCACTATAGCTACCCATTTATTGGGTGTTTACTATGTGTTAGACACATTTTTATATTATCTCAATTCTTCATTGAAGTTGGTATGATTTTCCCTGTTTTATGGAAGAATTTACAAAAGAATTTTAGAGAAGTTAAAATATTTGCTCAAATCAGACATAAACAGTATGTAGCAGAGGTAAAATTCTTATCTCTAAGTTTTTGTTTCAGAACTCATGCTTTTAACTATGGTTATGCTTTAATAACTATGTGGATAGGGCTCTCAGAATGTAGATATTTGTGAGATATATTTGAGTCTTGCCAGCCCCGATTTTTAAGAAACAGAATATAGTTTTATAAACAGCCCTTAACTGTTGGGTAAAAGGATGGATCGTATTCTAGTTCATTGAAAGGGGGTCATTACCCATTCTTTACCAGTAGATGGTGGCAGAAAATTTTTAAAAGTTTTTAGTTTTTTTTTTAAGATTATTTATTTATTTGACAGAGAGAAAGAGAGAACACACAGAAGCAGGGGGAGTGAGAGAGGGAGTGGAAGAGAGAGGGAATACTAGCAGGGGAAGTTGGAGAGGGAGAAGCAGGGTTCCTGCTAAGCAGGGAGTTCAACATGGTGCTTGATCCCAGGACCCTGGAACCATACCTGAGCTGAAGGCAGAGGCTTAATGACTAAGCCCCCCATGTGCCTCAGTTTTTAAAGTTTTTTTAAAGAAAGTAAAGTGAAGTGTGTGTTCTTTCAGAGCAAGGCAGATGAGAGATTAGAGACCTCTAAAGCAAGGAAAAAGTGGGAAATGCCTAAATGGTATTATGACAGGCAGCCCAGAAATTGGGAGGAGACGAAGCAAATTTATAAAATTATTCTTGAAGGGCACCTGGGTGACTCAGATGATTAAGCCTCTGGCTTTGGCTCTGGTCATGATTTGCAGGTCCTGGGATCAGGCCCCCTTGCTCAGTGGGGAGTCTGCTTCTCCCTCTGCCTCTCCCCTGCACTTGTGCTTTCTTTCTCTCTGTCTCTTTTTCAAAAAGATTTTGCTTTTTTATTTTTAAAGATTTTATTTATTTATTTGACAGAGAGAAACACAGCTAGAGAAGGAACACAAGCAGTGACAGTGAGAGAGGGAGAAGCAGGCTCACCGCCAAGCAGGGATCCTGATGTGGGGCTCTATCCCGGGACTCCAGGATGAGGACCTGAGCCGAAGGCAGACACTTAACAGCTAAGCCACCCAGGCGCCTCTGTTTGTTTATTTTTGTGAAAGAGAGTGCTCGTGCACTCATGAGTGGGGGTAGGGGCAAAGGAAGAAGCAGACTCCCTGCCAAGCAGAGAGCCCTATGAAGGACTCCATCCCAGGACCCCAGGATCATGACCTGAGCCAAAGGTAAATGCGTAATGGACTGAACCACTCAGGTGCCCCCAATTCTCTCTCTCAGATGAATAATAATGAACAAATCAAATCTTAAAAAATAAATAGATAAAATGATTCTTGGTAAAATACCTTATAAAAATATTGGCTCTTTTACTAAAAAATAGTATTGTTCTGCTTAGTTTTCAGATGCTTCAGGTACTGTGAACAGAGACTTGTTTGGATTATGTGTTTCTCAGCTAGACTAAATAAATGTTAACAATGAATAAGTGCAAACACATTGGGCAATTGCGGCTTGCTCAAGACCATTCCATTCTCAACCCTCAGAAGTGGCATTGTGTGGACTGCAATACAACTGAGTCGATTTGGGCTTGCCTTAGCTGTTCTCATGTTGCCTGTGGAAGATATATTGAAGAACATGCACTCAAGCACTTTCAAGAAAGCAGTCATCCTGTTGCATTGGAGGTGAATGAGATGTATGTTTTTTGTTACCTTTGTGATGATTATGTTCTTAATGATAATGCAACTGGAGACCTGAAGTTACTACAGAGTATGTTAAGTGCAATCAAAAGTCAAAATTATCAGTGCACCACTCGTAGTGGAAGGGTTTTGCGGTCTATGGGTACAACTTATGATACTTACTACTTACGTGATGGAGCCCAAACTCTGCTTCAAAATGAAGATCAAATGTATACTGCTCTTTGGCACAGGAGAAGGATATTAATGAGTAAAATCTTTCGAACTTGGTTTAAACAATCACCCATTGGAAGAAAAAGGCAAGAGGAACAATTTCAGGAAAAAATAGCGAAAAGAGAAGTAAAGAAAAGACGACAAGAATTAGAGTTTCAAGTTAAAGCAGAATTGGAAACTATTCATCCAAGAAAGAGTTTACGTTTGCAAGGTCTAGCTCAGTCTACCATAGTAGAAATAGTTCCTGTTCAAGTTCCACTACAAACCCCAGCATCACCAGCAAAAGATAAAGTAGTATCTACCTCAGAAGATGTAAGATTTAAAAAAGCCAGTGACTCCTCAAGTAGACGAAGGCCAATAGTAACCCCTGGTGTAACAGGATTGAGAAATTTGGGAAATACTTGCTATATGAATTCTGTTCTTCAAGTGTTGAGTCATTTACTTATTTTTCGGCAATGTTTTTTAAAACTTGATCTGAACCGATGGCTGGCGGTGACAGCTAGTGATAAGACAAGATCACCTTATAAGCATTCACCTATAGCAGATACAGTATATCAGATGAACGAATGCCAAGAAAAAGATACAGGCGGTGCTCCCTCCAGACATCCAAGTTTATCATTAGGACTAAGTGGCGGAGCATCAAAGAGTAGAAAGATGGAACTTATTCAGCCAAGGGAGCCAAGTTCACAATACATTTCTCTCTGTCATGAATTGCATACTTTGTTCCAAGTCATGTGGTCTGGAAAGTGGGCCTTGGTCTCACCATTTGCTATGCTACACTCCGTGTGGAGACTAATTCCAGCTTTTCGTGGTTATGCCCAACAGGATGCTCAGGAATTTCTTTGTGAACTTTTGGATAAAATACAACATGAACTAGAGACAACTGGTACTAGGTTACCAGCTGTTATCCCCACTTCTCAAAGGAAACTTATCAAACAGGTTTTGAATGTTGTGAATAATATTTTTCATGGACAACTTCTTAGCCAGGTATGGTTTTTTTAAAATTCTATTTTCATATACTCATAAATTCGTAATTCACCAGAATTCATAAATTGAAGCCTTTTTTCATATATTAGAGCTAGTACTATTTTCACATCAAAATAGATTGCTTTTACAGAAGTCGGCTGACTCATTTACCATGTTTCACGGATTTACATGTTTCCTTCATGAATCTGAAAGTAGTTTTTCATCTCTGGTATCACTGATTTTTTGGAGAGAGGGAATTAGGAAACAGCTTTTTAGGCGATAATATTAAATTCATTTTCTGAGGGATTGAGAAGAGAGGGTTTAACCCCACAGGGAATAGATTTAAAGATGCTGCTGCCCTGAGAATGGATTTTAGTTAATTCCAGGAACAAAGAAGTAGCCCTGGAGGACTTTCTATAAGACCAAAGGGGAAAAGGCCTGAAAGCTTTAAAGGGAATTTTTAAAGTAGTAGATGTGATTTCATTGAGAATAATCCTAAATGGTTTTCCTTTATTTTAATTATAGCTATAAAAGTTTCCCTTGTTGTGAAAAGGAATCACGAAACCAGAATCTTCCATCTAATTAATAGCTCTTTGTAATGAGTGGACTTATTGGTAAACTATTACTAGACATAAGGCTCTCTACTTTTCCATTGTATAGAGCTTAACAAAATCTTTTGTTTTAGGCAGTTGGGCTGTTAGTTCATTTCTTTCCCCTTGTACACCTGCCTCTGCTCCTCAGTACTACTTTCACAGTAATGAGACCATCTTTTGTCTTTATAGCATACTTTTCTGGAATATAGTTTAAATACATATTTTTAGATTTTTTTAAAGCTCTGTGCCCAATGTGGGGCTCAGACTCACAATCCTGAAACCAAGAGTTACATGCTCTACTGACTGAGCCGGCCAGGCATCTCTGTAGTTTAAATATTTCAGATTCAATTCTTAGGGTTTATCTTTGACATTTATTCCATTTAATGTTTCAAAAAGTAAAGATTCTGCATTGTGCCATTTAGCCAGTAAAAGTTGCTTCTTTTGTGGCATGCAATATTATTTTTCTACCACTTGTATGCAAAAGTTTAAAATGCACTGTTACTAGGGGTGCCTGGCTGGCTCAGTTGGTAGAGCATAGAGCTCTTGATCCTTGCGGTGGTGAGTTCAAGGCCTATGCGGGGCTGAGAGCTTACTTTTAAAAAAAAGTTAAAATGCACTATTATAAATAGAAGTAATATATAGTCATAGAAAACCTGAATGATATGGTAAATCTGTGCAGTAAAAGAAAAATCATCCCCTTATCCATAATCCCACAACCCACACATTTTTCTTCTGTACATTAAAAAATTTATTTAAAGTTTTTGTTTTTGTGTTTGTTTTTTTAAGGATTTTATTTATTTATTTGACAGAGAGAAATACAGCAAGAGAGGGAACACAAGCAGGGGGAGTGAGAGAGGGAGAAGCAGGAGGCAGCCCGATATGGAGGTAGCCCAGTATGGGATCATGAACTGAGTTGAAGGCAGATGCTTAATGACTGAGCCACACAGGCGCCCCTGGTTTTTTGTTGTTGTTGTTGTTGTTTTGTTTTGTTTTGTTTTTTTAAGTAGGTTCCATGTGGGGCCCAATATGGGGCTTGAACTCATTGAGCCTGAGATTAAGACCTGATCAAAATCTGATCAAGAGTCAGGCTCTTTAACTGACTAAGCCACCCACGCACCCCTTTCTTCTACACATTTTTTTAAAAGATTTTATTTGAGAGAGCGAGAGAGACTATAAACCGGGGGAGTGGCAGAGAGAGAAGGAAAAGCAGACCCCCCACTGAGCAGGGAGCCCAACAGAGGGCTATCCCAGGACCCTGGGACCAACCTGAGCCGAAGGCAGACACTAACAGATGGAGCTACCCAAGTGCCCCTCTTCTGCACATTGATATTTTCTCCTACTTGTGCAGTTATGATGAATTTACCTGCTCTTTCATTTTTTTTATCAGTGTGAAGATTTTTCATAGTCATTAAAATATTTGATCATTTTTTTTCACAGCATGTCAGTGTCCATTATATATATACCATAATTTATTTACTCATTCCTGTATTGTTGACTTGTAACCTATTTCCAATTTTTCTGTTATTATAATGTCGCAGTACATTTCCTCCTAATGATTTTACTACAAGAGTCCTGGAATTACTTTGTCAAAGGGTAGGACTTTTAATCCTTGGCTACAAATTTCTTTCCAGAGCATTACTGTTTTATATTTTGAATAGTTCAAGGGTGACTGTGTGCTTGTTTTTTTCCTTTATGGATGACTTTTGAAATTAATAAAAATTATTATGCTAGCTTTTTTGCTCTTTTCCTTTCAGACACATAATAAACTCTTAGAAAACTGGAAACTGGCCATCTAAGGAAATTCAGATGGTTGCTTCCTAGAATGGCCTCTTCTTTCTTCTTTTATTCAAGAAACAGTTCTCGGGCACCTGGGTGGCTCAGTGGGTTAAGCCTCTCCCTTTGGCTCAGGTCATGATCTCAGGGTCCTGGGATCGAGGCCCACATCGGGCTCTCTGCTCAGCAGGGAGCTTGCTTCCTCCTCTCTCTCTGCCTGCTTTGTGATCTCTCTCTCTGTCAAATAAATAAATAAAATCTCTAAAAAAAAAAAAAAAGAAACAGTTCTCAAAAGCTTAAACCCTGGCCCAAATGAGTTTCCAAACAAACACCAAGAGTGTTCTTTTCTTTGTGTCAATTTGTTTTGATCAAGAATCTGCATTAGACCTGGCTTCTTTATTTTGTTGCCTGTTCCAGGAACCTAGCTTTTATAAAAAGAGCTTAGTAATATATCATATAGGGAATATTAGATCTGTAGCATTGGCCTTCAGTTTTGTGCAATGTTTGTTGACATTAAGTCCTGCTGAATGCCTCACTAGTTAGAACTGCCCCATACTCTTTGTGGTTCTTGTATGTGGTGAGGATTTTAAAATAGTGACGTTTGCTTTAAGTGAAAGTATGACATCATTTACATTAAATGTATTGTCTTGAAATTATCAGTTGGTAGGGCTTCAAAATTTATTTATAAAAATATATTTGTATCATGGTTAAGTTACAGGGATTTGGGGAAAGAAAATTACTGAAAGATAAGTAAGGAAAAATGGCAAAGAACAAGTCTAATATGTATATATTATGTATTTTTTTAAAGATTTTTAATTATTTGACATTGAAAGACATAGCGAAAGAGGGAGCACAAGCAGAGGGAGTGGGAGTGGGAGAAGCAGGCTTTCTGCCGCGCAGGGACCCCTATGTGGGGCTTGATCCACGACCCTGGGATCATGACCTGAGCCAAAGGCAGACGCTTAACGACTGAGCCACCAGGCACCGCATAAATCTAATATTTTAAACACATTAAATTAAATGTATATAAATCTTTCTCCCCCCACACCTCACCCTCTCTCTCCAACCCCCCCCCCCACACACACAATGTATACCTAATTAAATGAGTCCACAGTTTGTTTGCCTACGTTCAGATTTAACTAATGCCCTTGGAGTTGTTTGAATGTCTACTGGTTAAAGCCCACCAGTACATAGCAGGTTTAATGACAGTCATTGAAAGGAAAAATTATAATAATGGAAAAAAAATCCCTGAAAATAATATGTGAAGCAGATTACTCAGAATTCTAATGGTGCATTTTCAGAAGAAAAGCTAATTTTACTGACAGTGACCTCTATAGTAAAGGGAGTAAATATTTTGACAGAATTGTAATCTGAGAAACTAATATTTTTATTTGCAGGTTACATGTCTCGCATGTGACAATAAATCAAATACCATAGAACCTTTCTGGGACTTATCACTGGAATTTCCAGAAAGATACCAATGCAATGGAAAAGATATTGCTTCTCAGCCATGTCTGGTTACTGAAATGCTGGCCAAATTCACAGAAACGGAAGCTTTAGAAGGAAAGATCTATGTATGTGACCACTGTAACTGTAAGTAGAGACTGTATATTCTCTTTGCTTTTCTAAAATGAGCAAGGAAAAACACAAATGAGAGGGAGCTGAAAGAAATTCCTCAAGTAGCAGTTATAGAAATAAATTTTGTTAGTTCATCAAAAGAAACTGGGATAGATATTTCTACTTTATAACCAGGCATTTGTGAACTATGTGCTTGTTTTGCCATACTGATGACATTAAAATTTTTTTTTGATTCCCATAGTCAATTATGGAGGGAAAGGATTCATAAGATAAGAAATTTGACTGAATATGTGAGACAGAATAAAGAAGCAATGGGGAATAGTAAAAGGAAAACATGTTATTTAGTACTAAATAAAATGTTTGCTTTATGAGTCTTTTTGCTACGTATCAGAACATTGATGTATAGATAATATATGTATATGAGTGTGTGTATGCAGACCTATATATAAGAAATAGATAGCTGGACTACTGCTATGGAGATTGGCTTTGTAAAAACAGAGAGTCAAAAACCATCTACTGACTATCTCTTCTATATTAGTCATTGTTCTACTTGCTATGGATGGAAGTAAAACACTTGCAAGGTGCTCACATACTTCATAGAAGAAACAGACAATTCAGATCTATTATGAGAAACTCGACTAGAGGTGAACACAGGAACCCAGCAGTGGGGGGCAAAATAGTCATTTCAATTAAAGGGAAGCATCATTCTCCAGGGAAATTGTGTATAAAACCATGACAGAGCTGCTGTGTCTTTTTCTGGTGCCTTTATCTTCTCTATCAATGTGTATGTGGTATCTTAGTGTTTATGCTATACATTTTCAGGTATTCTCTCTAATTTCCATGTTTGAAAAAAACGATCTTAGGGTTTTAGATACTAAACTTCTAAGGTATTGTAAAAGACATACTGGATATTCCAGCATTGAAGAAATGTCCCATCAATTGATAGTTTTTTTAGAATGACTTATATTAATATTTTCTGAGTGCTGTCTGATATGAACTCTGTGATAAACAGCCTAGGATTTACAAGGTCTGAAAAAAAAAAGAAACTTTATCAAATTCGAATGGTGTAGTATTTTTTTTCTTGAACATAAATGTGTGTGGTTCTAGATGCTTTCATCCACCAAATCTGGGAATAGAAAGGTATCATGAACAAATGCAGAATATGGTTTTGTAACATGTTTGTGTGTTTATTCGGTCTACCAAATAAAGTCCTAAAAGAGCTGCTGTAATTTAATATATAAAGGCAGAGGTTTAAAATTATAAGTCAGGGAGTTGATACCACTTTTTAAAAAAATTTTATTTATTTATTCATGAGAGAGAAAGAGAGAGAGAAGCAGGCTCCCGAGTGAGCAGGGAGCATGATATGGGACTTGATCCCAGGACCCTGGGATCATGACCTGAGCTGATATCACATATCTAGTTATACTCGGGCCATATATTCAGGGAAATGATCTAAAAGTAGGTCTAGGGTGTTCAGCAGCACCAACATACCTGGATCTCAGGGGCAGAGACACAGAGGGCAGGCCACCCGTGACAAATGGAAACAGCTTATAGGACAGCCTGGTGGGGGACTGGTTCCATCTTCTGCATGAGAAGCAGCAGCTGCTGTGGCCTGAGTCTGAGCTTGTTGTTATCAGTTGAACTCTGGTAGAGCAAACTCTGGTAGATAGTGGTGTAGCCAGAAGCTTCAGGGCACAATTCATGGGTGAACCTTCAAGAAGCAGAAGAGACAATGAAAAGAATCCTAAGTGTTTAAGGTCTGGCACTAAAATAGCAAAAGCAAGACACTGAGGGAGTCCTCAGGCTGAGAGCTGGAAGAGGACTGCTTTGTCAGAAAGTAGGGAGAGGTGTTCTGAGCTCATAAGGACCCCCGTGCCCCCCCCCCATTCCGGTTAACCTCAGTAAATGAACTGATTATGATGCTTTTTTAAACTAAGAATTTGGGAAGAGTATATTAAAGTATGTTTAGGGAAAGTTTTAACTTTTCGTATTAATTGGCATACCCAAATCCATTTTTAAATATTATAGCACTAGATCATTCTTTTGTCTTATTTGTAGGAGTATATTAAATCAGGTACTTAATTGTTTACATGTCTGCCTGATTAGCTCTTAAATTGTTTGCTTCTATGTTTTTCTGAGAGTGAAGCCATACCTTTATCTGTAGCTCAGCAAAATACCTGTAACAGAGAAGATGTTTAATAATACATGTCTAAAGTATGTGAAGTTTACTCAACATTTCTTGTATCTTTAAATTTGATTCTCATTCTGTCTTTGATATCACAGCAAAGCGTAGAAGGTTTTCTTCAAAATCAGTTGTACTCACAGAAGCACAAAAACAGCTTATGATTTGTCATCTACCTCAGGTTCTCAGACTACATCTCAAACGATTCAGGTTAGTAGTAGTAGTAGTAGTATTCCAACTACACACTTGTTTGTTTGTTTGTTTTAAGGATTTTTTTTTTTTAAGTAACTCTATACTCAATGTAGGGCTTGAACTTACAGCCTCAAGATCAAGAGTCTCATGCTCTACTGACTGAGCCAGCCAGTCGCCTCTCAAATACACACTTCTAAGTTAGTCATTCCTTGTGCTTATAGTACTTCAAAATTTAACACACGTGATGAATCAGATTTTAATAGTATATATTTGGCTAATAGGTTCTTAACATCTATCTACTTCAGTGTTTTTTTAAAGATAAAAAGAAATTTTTCATTATCTAATAGACACCATTTTCAGTAACTAAGCTTCTAGTTAGCTTCCATTGTAGAATGCATTGCCAGTGAGTAGACCCTTCACATTTTGGTCTATAATATTATTCTTGTAAGCTTCTGCATACAGAGTATAATATTCAACATATTTTAGGTATAAAAGTTTTAAATTTATAACTAAAGAGTATTTGACCCAATTGCCTCATTTTTGGAAAATATCTAAGGTATAACAGTTCAATTCAGAGCAGTTAACAAAAACAGACCTCTAGAGTTCAGAAATCACATTTATTTAGGCAAATTACTTTGCAAAACTGTTGGTTAAGCAAAGCATATAGTTTCATATCTTGGTTTTTTTGTTTTTAAAGTTTTGTTTTTGTTTTTTTAAGATTTTATTTATTTGATAGAGAAACGCAGCCAGAGAGGGAACACAAGCAGGGGGAGTGACAGAGGGAGAAGCAGGCTTCCCGCCGAGCAGGGAGCCCGATGTGGGGCTCGATCCTGGGTCTCCGGGATCATGACCTGAGCTGAAGGCAGTCGCTTAACCAACTGAGCCACCCAGGCGCCCCTAGTTTCATATCTTGTAATACCCATGTTAATCTTAGAGCTTATTCTTAAGTTATCTTATGTGGGGCGCCTGGGTGGCTCAGTGGGTTAAAGCCTCTGCCTTCGGCTCAGGTCATGATCTCAGGGTCCTAGGATCGAGGCCCACGTCAGGGTCTCTGCTTGGCAGGGAGCCTGCTTCTTCCTCTCTCTCTGTCTACTTGTGATCTCTCTGTCAAATAAATAAATAAAATCCTTTAAAAAAAAAGTTATCTTATGTGCTATGATTTGAAAACTGTGAAGACCGTGTTTTTCAAACATATTCGTTTTTGGTTTGTTTAAAGTTTTTTGCGTGTGAGTGTGTGTATGATTTTATTTATTTATTTGAGAGAGAGAGAGCACACATGAGCAAGGGCAGAGGGAGAAGCAGGCTCCCCTGCTGGGCAGGGACCCCGATGCAGGGCTTGATCCCAGAACCCTAGCATCATGACCTGAGCCTAAGACAGATGCTTAACTCACTGAGCCATCCAGATGCCCCATAAAATTTGTTTAAATAATTAAAAATAATACATGTTTGTTTGTTTGTTTCAAAAAAATCTATACTACAGAAGGTAAAGTAAAAGTCCAAAGTAAAAGTGCCTCTTTCCTCTCAGCCCCACTCCTCAGAGATATTCACTGTTAATTTTAGCCAGTTATTTCAGTTAGTTATGGAAGCTGTTAAAGGTATAGTCAACAAATAAAATGTGAGTGCTGTTAAATGCAAGATGTTGTTCTATATTCTTTGGGGAATATAAAGTAGGATCCTTTCCTCAAGATTATAGTCAAGCATGCACAGAAATAGTGGTGAAATAGAATACTAAGGGGGCACCTGGCTGGCTCAGTCAGTAGAGCATGCTTGAGTGTTCAAGCCCCATGTTGGGCATGGAGCCTAGTTAAAATTTTTTAAAAATTAAAAAAAATAATATCACAAGTTATATACAAATTGATTTATCAGAGATTTGGAAGAGGGAGTTAACTGATGTCTAAATGTTCCCAAAGTCTCTCTAATGGCATACGGTCTTTATATCATTCAAGTCTCAGTTCATATGTCCATTCTTAAGAGCACACTTCCCTGACTATCCTATTTAAAAGTAGCTCCACCTAACTCTCATTATCACATTACCCTATTTTTGCTTAAATGGCAAAATCCACTATCTGCAATTAGTAGTTTATTTACTTACTTTTCTCCCTCTGGCAGTCGAATAGAAGCTCAGTAGTGACAGGGACCTTGTCTATTTCATTCCTGTATTCCAAGGTCCAGAACCGAGCTCTGTGCGTAATAGTTGCCCAAAAATATTTTTTAAGTGAATGAATGGGGCATATGCAGGAGGAGTAGCACTTTAGCCTAAGGGAGCAACATGAACAAAGAGGTATGGAGGAGGAACAGGGAAGGGTTTACAACAAAAGGTTTAGTGAAATTAGGTGAGACCTATCATTGTGCATAAAACCAAATGGAATAGAAACAAGAAGATTAGTTAGGAGGTTAATATTGTAGTCCATGACCAGGTAAAAAGGACTTAAATTTTTGTTACTTAAATGTGTACTGAACTTGCTACTATAAACTGTTGAAGAACTTCTCGTTCTTCCTAATTGTAGTTTTAATCTGGTATTGGAAGCTCTCATTTGAGTTAAACCTATTTGACTCTGTCCCTTTCCATCTTTTGCCCAAAATGTTTTTGACCCTTCATGCCATGTTTATTTCTGGTTCAGAGATTTTGTTTATGCTGCCTTTATCACATTTATCTTTCTCCTTTTTCTTCATCTATTCAAAAGCACTATTGTATTTGTCAATGTATAAAATATATGGGATATATAAAAGATAAAAGGGAGAATGGGATGGGGAGGTGCACACAGGAATCTGAAAAAGCATAAGAAATGGAACATTTCTGGTACTTAGATACTCCCCACGTGTGCTTCCCAGTCCAATGCTCCTCCCTTCTCTTTGAAGCAAACCACTATGAACTCGGGGTATAGTGTTATCTTGTTACCATTTTACTATATTTCCATCAGTAGAAAGAAACTGGGATCCAGCTTAATCAATAGGAATGAGTATTGTCTATTTAGATGGCTTATAGGTGTGTATTTAGCATTAAACAATGTAAGGTTTGAATTTTATGGTAAACTCGAAGAATCTTTTCAGTGATAGGAATTATAAGAACTTGTTTAAGCAAGTCCCATTTTTTTATATGCTTGGCCTTCCATGTTGACTAGTTACAGGTATGTTGAATATAGGATCTCTTACACATTTGGTAGGGGAGTTTTGGGATATGACTCCTACTCCCAACAGATAATTTAACTTGCAAGTCTCACCTTTAGTTTCATACAATTTTATATTGTGCTAATAGCATTTTCACATATTTTTGTTTCACAAAACCTGTCTATCTTCCTTTCTTTTTCTCTCCTTACTATTATTTATCATAACCTCATGTTTTAGTGCTTTAATGCTATCATTTTCATCTGTGTCTGTCTTTTGTCTCTGAACCACTGTAAACCAAGCTGCATTACAGTTTCTTGAACAACACATTAATTTCCCCCTGTAGCACCAGCTCATACTGTGTGTATGATCAAAACATTGCTTGCCGTGCTTTGGTCCAGTACAAGGAAGCATGACCAACAGACTGAGAAAATGACAGTAGAGAGGCATTATTTGAGTTCTGTCTCTAGTGAGTGTTGTGCCGACTTAGAGTGAAGGATTAAAGTTCCTATTTTTTTTCTTAGAAGAGCTCTAAAGTGTTCTAAGAATTAGAGGTGCCTTGTTTTGTCCACTTTTTCCATACATCTGTCCAAGAAAGGTCCAGTTTATGTCTCCCAAGAACAAATTCTAGATTCTGGCTTATCCTCCTCATGGTGTGACAAGGAGATAGAGAATTAAAGACCCTTTCATACCTTGAATTAATCTATTAGAAGGGGGAAACTGCTACTAAGCCATAATTTCCTTTGCTGGAAGTTAATTTACTTCCTGTATTATCATCTAACTGCAGAAGACAAATATTTTAAAACCTGATCAGACCTAATTTTTCCATTTATAGCCAACTTCAGCATTGAAAGGATTTTATATTTACATTATTTTGCATATACTTTGTATTCTGTACTGGGGCCTTTTATTATGACTGACTGAACCTAGTACCTGGATATATTCCCTTGACTTTTTTTTGATCATTTTACCCTGGTTTGTTCACAGGTGGTCAGGACGTAATAACCGAGAGAAAATTGGTGTTCATGTTGGCTTTGAAGAAATCTTAAACATGGAGCCTTATTGTTGCAGGGAGTCCCTGAAATCGCTCCCACCAGAATGTTTTATCTATGATTTATCTGCTGTAGTAATGCACCATGGGAAAGGATTTGGCTCAGGACACTACACTGCTTACTGCTATAATTCTGAAGGAGGTATAGATGGGGAAAAGTATTTTATTTTGGGTCACATTTGGAAGCTGGTATTCAGGCTTTACAATTTCTAAATTGGCCACTAAATCATCTTAAGTGAAGCCACTTGACCTTTTTTTTTTTCCAAGAATACTTCTGCAGTACTTAAAAAACAAAAACAAAAAGGAAATGGGTTTGTGCAGAAAATGGGATATTTTCTGCAGGATTATAGTAGTTTTAACTTTCAGAGGTTGTAGCGATAGGAAATAAGGATGGTCACAATAGTTAAGTCATTTTGCTATCTTACAAGTATATTTCTAAGAGCAAGTCCTCTGTTTACTGGTTTCATCTAGTCAATTTTGTTAGAGAACAGAGAATATAATGAACTGGGGATCACAGATAGTTAGAACAAACTCCGAGTTCAGGTTTTAAAACTCACTTTCACTTACTGCCTCCATGGGCCCTCAAGGACAGTCTTCATAGATAGCAAAATTGACTTGCGTTTCACTTTTTATTTCCCCTTCCTTTAACTACTACTGAACAAGGACTGAGCCTCCCCATTCACACCATTCCCCTCACCCAGAAGACAGTATGGAGAGAAAGCCCACATAATCCACAAAGGCAGTTAACAATAAACTACCAAGAGTGAGTTGCACACTGGTTGCTTTACAATGATTAGCAACTAAAGCATTAACTCGTCAGATTCTAAGTAGAATTAAAGCTAGTGTCAAGTGAACTAATCAGATTTTTTAACTTCAGATTACTTCTAGAATAAAGGTAGATGATTCCAGAATAACATAGTGCCGAAGCTGTATTTCTCATTAATAGAAATGAATTGTCTAATTATATTTTCCCTTCAAAGAAACATTAACGCTCACTGAAACTAGTGCCTTTAAATCCATTTTAATTTATATTAGAAACTTCTAAAGTTATTTCATAAACATTAAGGTATATTTCTGTGCTTCACTCTAGGGTTCTGGGTACACTGCAATGATTCCAAGCTAAGCATGTGCACTATGGATGAAGTATGCAAGGCCCAAGCTTATATCTTGTTTTATACCCAGCGAGTTACTGAGAATGGACATTCTAAACTTTTGCCTCCAGAACTCCTGTCTGGTAGCCAACATCCCAATGAAGAAGCTGATACCTCTTCTAATGAAATCCTTAGCTGATCCAAAGACAGTGGGGCTTTCTTCTTGTGATTTTATATATACTTTTTAAAAGGGCTTACAATTTTGAGTTTCATTGTTTTTTTACTTAGGAATCAGTGCACTGTTTATACATTTTGTATCTACAACAAAACTTTTACGGAAAGATTAGCATAAATAGGTTTATCAATGATAGCAGGTAGCAACTATTTTCAAGTACTTGGGAGTTTTAAACTTTTAGTGTTTACTTCAGACTGGCATTACCTCTTTTTTACTTTGATTGGCTCAGATCATGAATTTGTGCAATCTTTTACCGAAGTTCAGGTGGCATCGTTTTATACATTTATCTTTTGTAGGTATTTTCTATACAGATTCTTATTAGATGGATAAAATTACTTTCTTCACTAATAGTCAAACCAAAAAAAAAAAATTCTTTCAGGCCATTTGTATACTGAAGTTATCTTTGCCCCTTAAAGGGAGTTAAAACTACTACATTCATTGTGAAATATCAAGGTATCACCTACACATCAGTCACAATAATTGATATTTCTGAGGCTTTGTGTGTAACAGGGCTCAGAATAGACATTACTTTGGTTAACGGAACTTCCATTTTTCCAAAAATTTATTACATTTAATAATTGTTCTTTATTTGGCATAGTCCAAAATAAAAATGACAGCTTTATAAATAGTATATTTAAATTACTTAAGTACTGTGGACTGAAAACAATGATGGCTGGGACTTACAATTATGATTTGTTTGGCAGCAAACCGGTTTGTCCAGATTCTAAATAAACAGTCTTAGCAAAAATCTGAATTCAGCAGTATATTATGATATTCAAGTACAGTTTTTGAATAAGTTCATTTTATATGTTTACATTAGATCTTTTAAAAGCTTGGTACCATATCATATCTTGAGATTTTTAAAGGAAAAAAATGTCATCTTGAAGAGAAAAAAATTGCATAGGCCAGAGAAGATAATTGTTTAAAATTGGTAACTGGGCAACATGTTCAGCATCTCATATTTCTAAGTAACTGAAGGCTTGGATTACTTTTGCTCCAATTATGTGAAGACTAGGAGCCTCAGATATTCAAACACTGGGCCCTTACTTTTTTAATTAAAAATTACCTGAACTTGCATTTCATTAAAAAATACAGTATGATAAACTCTTTGTTCTTCCTTAATAATATTACTAGGTTTCTTCAAAATCCTACTGCTGATAATTATTCACTAACCTCTATAGATCAGCTATTTAACAGCTCAGGTTAACCATGGAGGATCATTTTTTCCTTTTTTTAAGTGGGTTTTCTTACAGGTTGAAATCTTAACAAAAGATAATATCCTGTAGAATGCTGTTCTCTGCTAGTGATCATCTATTAAGTATAAGCTTGAAAAGGACCTCTATTAGCAAATTTTACTTAAATTTCAGAGAATACGTCATTGGGGCAGCTGATCATGAAGTGCAATGAGAATTTCTCTGAACAGACAAATCATTTATGCCAAAAATACAGCTTGAGTATTAAATGGCTAACGTTTAAAAATTGTTCATTTAAATACCTATGCAAGTTGTTACCTCAACTGTTAATGTAATTATACCTCATTAAAGATTTATGCAGTCAAGATACTAGAGTCTAGCCTTTTTTAATTTCAAGGATTACTTTATACTTGGGTTAACTGCTGTACACTTTTACACCTAATTTTAGGGAGATATTTTAAAAACCACTCTGGAAGCTTTGCTGTTTGTATAGTTTGTTCAGTACTTAACTTCCTTGTAAAAATATATGAAAGTGACTTAGCCTTTTACTTTAATCCCTCAAAACCAAAACCTTTGGGGGAGGCTGTGTGTTTGTGTGTGTGTGTGTGTGGTCAAGGGGGTATAGGGAACTCTACCTAATGCTCAATTTTGCTACAAACCTAAAACTGATATAAAAAAATTAAGTCCATTAAATTTACAACAAAACTAAAACATAGCCAATGAACAGAAATTTAGATTTCTTGTTGTATAGCTCAGTGTAGACTTCTACATTCAGCTAAGTTGATCTAACAAAGAACAACATGTTTGGTTGTAAAATAATTTACTAAAGGCACTATTTGTTAAACATCAAACTAATTTGTTACCAGTAAGGTACATCATTGTAAACATGACAAAACGATTTCAAGAGATACATGGCTAGTAGGTAAACAGTACAATTTTTTTAAGTGACAGCTTTCCTATTTACAAGATCATATTCCTTCCAGCTATTCCAGGGGTGTGCAGTGATGCTATAGCTCGCAACAGTTACACCTAGGAGCGGGAGCTTGGACCTCATAACTAGTTTGAGATCACTACTGCAAAAGAGGTCTTACAGAGCTCCAAAATTCTTCACTCATAGGTCAGTTGTGAAACTCTTGAGCTTAAAAATCAAGATACTTTGTCTCCCACCAAAACACATCAAAAAGGTAGACTCAGAACCCCAAAAGAACTAGCTGGAGGGCCCAAGACCTGTAACATGCCCAAGTATGAATTGGTGAGCTCTGCCAATAAGCACATCACAGAAAATGGAGGAAATAATCCAAAAGTAGCTCTTGAACATTAGCACCATAATAAACATGGCTTATATAACTAAAAACTAGACTGTTTATCCCACAAGATAACATTCATTTATAGCTCTAATGCTGAAAGAGCAGCTTTTTAATGTATAGTAAGTGATCTAAGTACAGAAGTTCGGTTTTTCTTCCTATGAGAAAAACGTTAAACAAAATACAAACTAAACAGCATCCCGGAGGCAGTGAATCTTATGAAAGCATATACAAATTAAGGCTTTACCTTGGTACATAAACAATTTTAAAATTATGTTGGAACATTCCCAACAAATCAGTTACAAAGAACTCAATTTGTTCAAGAATCTGTAGTGGGACTTGGTTCAAACAAGTATTCAGTGTCTTACATTCAATTTATGCACTTATCTGCCATGTTACTGTAACCTCCCTGAAATGCCACCATAGTTTTGAATACAAGCCAGTCAAGAGGGCAGGGTGTTAAAATAACTTGGCTTGCTAATGAAAAAGCCCAATAATGCAATTAGACTTTTCTAACTAGAGCACAATCCAAGTACAGGAAGTTTCCCTGTTTTAGTATTTGTAGTTTTAAATGCCCTTTGGGTTTGAGTAAGCTGAATACATTTCCTGCTAGTACCACTGGACAGAGGGTCTATATCAAGGTTTCTAGCTGGTATAATGTTCCTACTAGCATGTTTCAATTAATAGATCTTTCCAATGTCAGGGGAAAAAAAAAGACAAAGATCAATATGGGTTTAAAAAGAAAAGAAAGGCAAACTATTTTAAAGCTCTATTAATTTATGAAGATTTTCCCACTTTATACATGTATAGAACTTGTTTTAGCCACTATGTCAGAAGAAAAGTTTCAGTGTAGAGGTCTACAGTCAAGATAAAAGGCTCTACATTTCCCTACATGTTTAACTATTTAGGTTTAGCTAATTCCTGTGCAGAATTATAACCACAGACATTGAAATATAGCTCTCAGATCTGAAAATGTCTTTATTTTTTAGAAAATGGATTCCAGGAAGGTTAAAAAGCAATACCAGAGGATATAGGTGCAGAATTGCATGTAGTCATTCAAAGCATTCAATTAAGAATATGGCAATATAAATATCTGAAAAGCATCTCTTAGGTGTTCAAAACAAAAAATGTATAAGTCATTTCTAACTAATTTGAGCTTTATAGCATTTCCTAGCTGGGAAAAACAGTTAACATTCGAAAGTCCTGAAAGCTTTTTCCTTGGCTAATTACATTAGATGGTTTGCCTTTGATCAAATTCCTTCCTTTTTAAACATGGATAAAAGCATTACATAGGTCCACTGTTAAAACAGACAACATGTTGCAAATTACTTCTGGTATAATGTATTCCAACAAAGCTTAGAAAATAAAAGATGTTGAGGCGGCTTTGGACTAAGTTTTAATAGTCATCTCCTCTGCTGACAACTTCTTTACACGTTGGACGCAACAGTATGGTATGTTCAAACTGCGCTGTATATGATCCTTTAATGTCACATAATGGTGGATATGGATCTACAATGCCCAAGTCACACAGATTCTTCAAAGCCATCAAGTATTTACTTTCTCCCAAGCGATCCAGCCATCTGCGGCAGAAGGCAAGGGTGCCAAAGTTTTCATTGATGACATTCAACAAGTGTTTTGTTCTTGGAAGCCTAAGAGGAGAAAATCCAGAATTAACAGTTAGCTAAAAAGTTACCCACTCATTTTCCCCATTAAGGAAAACTTATATAGATATGGCTTTACTCAGTAATTGAAAAAATTTTCTGTTGCCTCTTTCAACATTGAAAAGTCAGAATGTATAACAGCCATACCTAATTATATATGGCAGCTGAATGGAAGACCAGCTGAAGGCTATCTTATAATTATGTGTCTAGGCACACGTGTGTGTTAAATTCTCAGTAGAGACTTGTCAACAGTACTGTGGTGGGCATTTCCTTTTTTGTGTATCAAGCTGAAAAGACTTGCACATAAAGGAGGTATAAATCCATCCTTCAACCATCTTCTCCAAAAAGTTTAAGGAAGGAAAAAGGGTAAAAATAGGAAAGTTTACCAGTAGGAAAATATTAAGAACAAAAACCTAGAAATGCTAGCAAAATCATTACCTCTCAAATTACTATTGGAAACTGGATCAGAAGAGAATACTTGCCTACATCGTTTTTCTCTCAGTTACGATTTTTTTCTTTTTTTTTTTTAAAATAAATGCCAGTTGATTCAGCAGGTGAGTTGTTACACACTCCTTAGCAGATTCCAACATCCATGGCCACTGTCCTGCTTTTTTCCTTTTTTTTTTTAATCAGTTATGATTTTTAACAGGCCAATTTCTTTGCTCTATTATAAAAATCCACAAAACTTACTGATAGGCTGTAGAACTGTACACTTACGAATGTACCACTCTGGATATTTATCAAATTTTTAAAAATGCTACTAACTGTAAAAAGAAACATACAAAAAACAATGGTCTTGGGGCACTTGGGTGGCTCAGAGTTTGTTAAGCCTCTGCCTTCAGCTCAGGTCATGATCTCAGGGTCCTCGAATTGAGTCCCACATTGGGCTCTCTGCTCAGTGGAGAGCCTGCTTCCCCCTCTTTCTCTGCCTGCCTCTCTGCCTATTTCTGATCTCTCTCTGTCAAATAAAATCTTTAAAAAAACAAACAAAAAACAATGGTCTCTCACCTGATTGGCACATGTCCAACATCAAAATTTTTCATATAGTGTGAACATTCCATATCATCATGAACAACACCTTTTCCTGTGCTTCCAAAGGTTTCAATGGCATACACTTCTCCTTCCTAAAGAATATGTAAGGGTCAGGGGGAGAGAAGAAAAATCCAGAATTAATTAAACTGCCATTTGTTAACTTCAGTCTGAGGTATTATTTCATGTAAGAAACAACATGAAATAACCCCTGGTAGTCATTATCTACCCTTCTTGCTTTATCTCCTTAGCACTCTGGTCCTCCTATTAGAATGTAGCCTTTATAGGGCACCCAGGTGGCTCAGTTGGTGAAGTGTCTGACTTGATCTCATCTCACATATTCATCTCAGGGTTGTGAATTCAAACAACGCATTGGGCTCCACACTGGGCATGGAACCTACTTAAGAAAAAAGAATGTAGCCTTTACACGGGCAGGTAATTTTATTTTATTCATTATTGCATCCTTAGTGACTACTAAAGAGACTGGCAACCTAAGAGATGCTTAATAAGTGGTGAAAAAACAATCCTTTGTTATACCCAACCTCCACAGCTAACAGCCATGGTCTGACCAAACACGATCTGTACATTCACACAGACCAATTCCAATTGGGAATAGAGTTGGCAAGTTAATTTCCTCAACATACTACATACTCAACCATCACCATCAAAATGCTTCATAAAAAACACTGTTAATGGCACACATACCTCCATTCTTGTTGCCTCTCCTCCTTTCACAATGGGCACTGTTTTCCCAGCATGTATTCTATATGGCCCAATTGAATGTCCATTTAGGTTACGGATTGGTTTCACTGGAATAGGAAAAGATAGTTATTCAAGGCCTTCAGGAGCACAAACAGATCTCTTAGCTTTCTGGCACAGACTTCAATCAAGCATTGACTTAAAAATGAGACATGGCTCTACTAAATAACTTCATGTTGACACAGTTACATACAAACTGGAAAACTACTAGAATATGAAAAGATGTTTATGACAGTGTTACCAATTAAAACTAGAAAGGTGGAAGGGGAGATGATGGGAAAAGAAGAAACTATGTGATGACACAATGGAGGTCATCTAAGGAGGTATTGTTAATAAAGGCTATAAAATACCATGTACATTGTGATTACAAACAAAAAATATGGTTATGGACCAAAAGCTAATGTGAAAATGAGGATTCTGTATCAAAATGACAGAATTATAAAACTTTATTATTATAGCACAGTTCATATATTAGTAAGGAAAATTTAAACAAATCCAAGGTCCTGAGACCAATGACAGAACAAACTGTGGTATATTCACACAATGGAACACTATACAACAATAAAACCAAAAAGTTGGGAATACAGTGAACAATTAAAACCTAAAGAAAAAAGAACAGAAGAAAGCACAATTGTATACATACTGTTTTACTTGTTACACACATCAAAATTAAGCACAATGATACTATTATTTAGGGATACATAATTAGGTGATAAAAATATTATGAAAAACAAATGCAAATACTTTAGCACTCCAGACAGTGGTTTGCTAAAGGAAGGCTGTTGTAATTCAAAAGGGTACACAGAATTGAAGGGCTTTTGGAGTGCTGGTAATATTCTATTTCACAAAGGATAAAATTATATAGCTTTCACAACTGCTTAACTGAATTTTTATGTTGTATTTCTTCATACATGACATAATTCCACAATAAAAAAAGGTTTTAAAAAATCCAGCTTTAACAGTGCTAGAATTCTCAGTACACGCTACCTTTCTTTCAGGGCAGAATTAGGTAGCAAGGATTTTTTTCAATTCTATAACAATGAAACAATGACAATTATATTTAGGGGTGGCAGAGAAAAACCTCAATTAGCTCTTCAAAAAAATTCTCCTTATACAGATGATAAGCTAAATTTACTTTAAAATTCAGTAAGTATCACTATTTCTCCAAGACCTGGCAAACTTACCCCACAGGCCAATCAAAAATACATTTAACATAAAAAGATTTCTTAGCTCTACCAACCTAACAGAAAACCAAGATACACAGAAGGAGCAGGGCACAGGAGTATCCATTTGTATACTATACGGGTTGTGACAGCAGCAGGCTAATTCTGGGACCAATAACTATAAAGGTAACTTTCCAATTCTGTAGGTTCCTAATCAAGGTAAATAAAATCACTCCTCCTTGACAGCTCAATTCTGTTATGCGGTTTTTGGAAACTGCTGCTGGGAGTACAGCTTATCCATTTTTCATCTTACCAATGTCACGATTTGTCTACACCCTTTCTACTCAAACTAGTAAAAATTCATTATGCCACCCTCCACTAAGAACCTTGATCAACACAACAACTGGTATCAATAAAGGGGTGCTGAAACAACAGAGCCTAAAATGTTGCACTGGCTTAATGGAAAGCGTAAGAAGGCAGATACTGATTCCAATATTTCAGGTTGGCATTATTACATGGTGCCTCAACATTAAGTCAAACTGTCACTTAATATACCTTGAACAGCAGAACACAAGCTAACCAAAGTTGTAGAATTAGAAAAAAAAAAAAAAAATAGAAGGAAAGAGGACTTGAGACAGACTTGAATACACATTGTTGTGGCACCAATCCCAAATCTGGGGGCAGGAAACGACAAATTTGCTATATACTGATAAATTCCAGGCACTGTCATAAAATTTACATTTCTTAAAACAAAACAAATCAAAACATGATATCATTAATCCTACTACAGTCAAAGAAACTTAGGTTCTGTTTATAGGGTTTATCTAAGTTCAAAGATAGACCTGTATGACCCTGTAAGTATGTTTTCTTGATTATCCCATAATACCTCCCAATCAAGTATGAGCAGCCTTAACAGTATTTTGATTTGTACTGCTGTTCACAGGATCTGAGAGAGAGCAACAAGGACAGATACCATCAGGTCCCAGAGGAAGAATCCCTTCTGTAGTTGGTAGAAACATAATACTCTATCAGTATCAGCAAGGTTATGCAAAAATGCTAAATGATGTGAATTTACTGAAGGCAAGGAAGCATGAGTGTCTCTACAAAGAGGAATATAAAGAAGAGACAGGATTTGGTTAATGGAAATGTAGGAAATACTCTATGAGAAAGTTATTAGAATAGCAGTTATAGAAAACAGTGAGCAAAGATTAGGAAGGGGAATAGTGGTCAGACCCTGAGATCTGGAGAAAATCTGGAATGATGGGAAAGCCACAGAAAATATAGGTGGCTCTGCGATTATGTACGCAAGGCAGTAGCTAAGAAAGACTAAGAGGCAAAGGGAATAAAAATTAAAGGAAATACACACAAGAAATTAACTATAGACTCTAAATTCTGAATTCAACTAAAAAAAAAGCGGGGGAGGGAGGCATGGGAGACATCAATGGAAAGAGCCTTTGAGCCTCAATCTGACTAGTCATAGAAAACGAAGTCTGCATTTTGGCTAATCTGGGATAAATCCCTTAGTGTCCCATCAGCTACCACAGTAAATTTGGCAATAGTTCCCACCTAGTGACTACAGTTTTCTTAATATGAGGTGGTCATTCATTGTCTCCCCCACCCCCGCCACCATTTTCCCTCCATATAGTCCCAGGAGATAAAGCAGCTGACCCAAAGAAAGCACTCAACACAATTCTTCAAAATTAATTCTGCAAGAGGTCCATATGCATTTCAAAATAAGATAAATTTTTTAAAAAACATACCTTGATATGTCTTCCCATCTATTTCAACTTCATAGGATTCCATAACTTCTTGGATGGCCTCACCAACATCACACAGACGGACATCAATTCCAGCACACTGGAAACAAAATGATATATACTTTTTTACTCAAAATGCAGAATTTTATAGCAATTTATTAGTACTTTAAAATAAAGGACAATTAAATAAACTGCTTTGCACATTATAACTTCCTCTGTAAGTCTTTGTACAGTGTACTAGAATTACCCTCTTTAAAGCCTTAAGAGTAGTAGACTGGTCTTACATAATCCAAAGAAGGTTCAAAATATGTTGAATGAAATTGTACTTCTAGTTCACATACCTTTATTCCAGTGTTAGTGGCATCTTTTACAGCTTTTAATAATGTATCATATTTTGGATTAAAAGTAACAGTAAAAGCACAGTCAATAATCCTACCTGAAAGAGAAAATTCTTCTTTAAGTTGATTTATCAGCTAGTCAATTTGTCTACTTCATAGCATGTACTCTATTAGCCTTGCTAGTTAAAAGGAAAATAAAATGATGGGCTCAAGTGAAGACAACAGTCCAAGTACCCAGAGAGCATTCACAATCCAAGTGGAAAAAAGCATAAATGGGTTACATAAAGGTTTCAGAATAAAGACTATTGCCAGTGTTAGTATCTATTACTTCAAGATAGTAACAATTCAGTACAAACCCAGGTTGACAAGCAAAATTATAAACAGAAACAAATCAAGGAAAAAAACCCAGGGAACTAAAGAATAGCAATGTGGGCAGAGAAAATGTATAGGTCCACAGACACTTATCAATTATCAGTCCAGCTTCTCCAAATTAGCAAAACCTCAAGGTAAGTACTTATTCTGAGCTTTGTTTTCTCACCTAAAGTGAGATAAAAAGGTACTAATCTAAGGAGGTTTGAGAGAGAATTTAGAAAAGCTAGCAAGGTTGACAAACTTAAAGGATCTAAGTAAATGTTTGTTATACGGATAAATGTCTGCAACAAGAAGAAATGCATGATTAAATTTTTCACACTTTGATACAAAGAATAAACCTCAACTACCCAACAGTTTTCATTATATTTCATTTAGGATGCTTAGCAATGAATCTCAAAATCTGCCTCAACATAGCTCTACTGAAAAGTGAGGAATAAAGAAGAAAATTGGGGAGTTCAAGTACCTGTAGCTCCATCCAACAAAGAAGACTATTTTTTTGGGGGGGGGGTAGCTTATTTCTAAGAACTCACCACTTATATGTGTTCCGAAGTCTATCTTACAGATGTCATCATACTGTAATACTGTTGTGTCGCCAGCATTTGGAGTATAATGGGCAGCACAGTTATTCAGAGAACATCCGGTAGGAAATGCCAGGCCTGCATTTAATCCATTCTCTTTAATGAGCTTTCGTGAACAGTCTTCCAGCTTTTCACTATTAAAAACAAATTGTTTACTTTTACATTTTTATCCTTATATACCTTACATGTCATCAAGTCCAGAGAGTTCACTAAACACTCTTAAATTACTTTCTGGAAGTGATCTGAACACTTCCTGGATGTGAATAAGTAACAGTTCTCTGATGCTATGAAAATAGTAGCTCATCTCTAAAAGAAAAGAATTTAATTCCATTAGAAATCTGAAGAAACAGGGGCGCCTGGGTGGCTCAGTTGGTTGGGCGACTGAGTCCCACATCGGGCTCCCCTGCTCGGCAGGAAGCCTGCTTCTCCCTCTCTCACTCCCACTGCTTGTGTTCCCTCTCTGGCTGTGTTTCTCTCTGTCAAATAAATAAAATCTTTAAAAAAAAAAAAAGAAATCTGAAGAAACAGAACCACATCATCCACTTTTTACTTGGTTTCCTAGGTAATGAGATTCTTGACTCAGACTAATTTAAATGTTGATGTTTTATTTGCTCAATGTTGCACACTTTAAAAATTGTCTGAATTAGAGGACTGTTGCCTTTTACAACTAATTATTTCTCAAATGGAAAACAAGAGAAATAATTACTTTTATTGGTTTCTTCATTGCATTAGAACTGTTTTATAACCAATAATTTTAATTTAATATGAATTTTATTAGATAGCAAAATAACAGATTTTCAAACAGAACATAAGAATCATAGTAATGTGGGATGCCTGGGTGGCTCAGTCAGTTAAGCGGCTACTTTCAGCTCAGGTCATGATCCCAGAGTCCTGAGATTAAGTCCCACATCCGGCTCCCTGCTCAGTGGGGAGCCTGCTTCTCCCTCTACCTGCTGCTCCCCCTGCTTGTCCTCTCTCTCTGACAGATAAATAAAATCTTAAAAAAAAAAATCATAGAAATGTGTGCATTTATAAACATATACAAGCATACATAAGTGTACATGAGTACAAAATAGGGAGGGTGAGGTTTAAATGTACTCTTACAATTTCCTCATTATATCTACAGTTGAAGAACTCAGAGATATTTCTAGAAGGTTCACTTCAGGTTTTAGCAAAGTAGTAATGAGAGCCAAACATTACAACTGGAGTTAGCACTAAAAAAAAAAAAAAAAAAAAAAAATTTATCATGTTCTTAAAAAAAAAATATTCCTTTTACCAGATTTCTATCATTGTCATCCCAGGCTTGATCCAGCTCATAACGTATTTTCTAACTTGTCGATGTGCTTCCGCAGCTTCTCGAAAATCATTCCAAATCTCTTCACTAGCTTGATCTAATGCTTTCTTTTCTTCATTCGTAGTTCTCCAAGCAGCTGTTCGCCTTTACAGTATGTACAACACAGTATTAGTCATTTAAGAAATGGCAGGTAAGCATAAAAGTTGAGAGATAAAAATATACTAATTTAAGACATTTTAGATAAAAAGTTACTTTTATTAAATGTCAATAGTTTCTGAAATACAAGTAGTCACACATCTGCAATCCAACCAAATCAAGTTAAACCTTAAGACTCAAAAAAAAAAAAAAAAAAAATCCATCCTCGAGTGAGGATTTTTTCATTCAGTCAGACAGAGTAAAAAAAAAACACGAAAAAAATCAGAAGTCAGAAGAGAGTCCTAGAAACCAGGGAGTAGGAGAAAATAGTCACCCTTCCACTCAAGGTTACAGTCTAAGAGACTTCAAAAGACCACACCAAAATTAGCATTTAACTTTATACACAGGGTAAGTACTAATGCAAAAACGACCTGGAAATCTTTATACACCTCCCTCAACACATAAACTATTACTCGTTTTTTTAGGATTTTTCAAATTGTATGTATGTACATATGTGTATGTGTGTATATATTATCTATATCTACATATCTATATATGAAGTGATCTTCCTTGAAGGATACAGCTCATATTTTAAAACTGCTAGGAGTATGGGATGCCTGGGTGGCTCATTCATTAAACAACTGCCTTCGGCTCAGGTCATCATCTCAGGGTCTTGGGATCAAGCCCTGCATAGGGCTCCCTGCTCAGCAGGGAGTCTGCTTCTCCCTCTCACTCCCTCTGCTTGTGTTCCTTCGCTCACTGTGTCTCTGTCAAATAAATAAATAAAACTTTAAAAAAAAAATGCCAGGAGTAACAAACATTCTTTATTCAGTATCTGGGAATAAAGAGATCCACAGACTTCCTTTAAGCAGCACATTTCAAAAGCCGTAACTGCTTTCAAATGAAAGTCTTTTTAAAAAGTTTAACTTTCACCTATTAAGCAATACTGAACATACAGCTCACAAACTCAGTGATCACCAACATATAAATTTACTCAGTTATAAAAGTGATGCCTTCAAGGAATTACTCCTATTTGTCTCAAAGTATGGTCTGCAGGCAAATCCAGCCTGGCACCTGTTTTGTCAATAAAATTGTATTGCAATAGTTATGTCCTTTTTTTTTTACATGCTGTCTATAGCTACTTGTGTGCTACAAAGGCAGAAATGAACAACACCCAAGGTCTGAAATGTTTACTATATGGCCCTTTAAAGAAAAAATTTACACAACTGCTCTACACTATGTCCCTAAAAGTTAATGCCCCCAAAATTTGTGAGTTTTTGTGTCACTATCAAGTTCATTATGATTACTTCCTACCGCAGCAGCTACCTGTGTGCCAACATCCAGCACCTCTAATTTGTTACAAATACCCAAAGAGGCTGTCCTATGTCACTTTAAGGATACTTAAGCATCACAGACGTGGCTTCTTTGGTTTGTTTGGAAATGTATTTTGAATCTGTATACTGATGTTATCAGAAAACTGAAATATTGCAGCCATCTGTTAAGGTCAGTTTTAAACTCCACAAATATTTAAATGTATATAAACTACGTTGATGAGAATAGTGAAGTCTCAAGAAGCAATTCCTAATAAAAGTATTTAAAATAAACATCCTTAGACTAGAAGACAAGATCCTTTAAAAACTATATTCCCTACATGTGGCTCAACCTTTTTCAGCTGCAATATAGTTGCTTATTCCATGAAGGGACAGACAAGCTACATCTCCTGACATCCGGACGTAACTCCAGTCCTTTTTCTCCCATGAATCTAAAAATCTTTCCTGGGAACCAAGAACCCGAATATTCTAAGAAAAAAATAATTTTTAGGCATAAGAGTACTGGGTAAAGTCTCAGATCAATTTTTAAACTAAACATATCACAATTCTTCGTATCACGTCTCTACATGGGCCAAAACTCCAGCACATATACTACAGCCATACCTATATGCACAGCCCTGCCTCAAAAGCCAAACATTTTGTGAAAAGCAAAAATATCCTCAAACATTTTCTCTAAAATGATAGGATGACAGACTATGTCCACAGGGAACTGATGGGCATCAGCCATGAAAATGAAATTGGTCACTATCAATTCCCATTTCTTCTCAATTCTTCAAATTCACTTCTTATAGGTTAAAATGTTAAGTATAATTAAAATCTAAATGCTATTTGACTACATTTTAGAATCAGAACACAATATATAAAGATCCCCAATACTGAAATCAATCAATAAGTCTCACATGATCGTACACTTCTGAAGCTGCATAGCTGATTCTCAGAAGCACTGAATTCTGCGAAAGGTTATGGAATGCTCTACATTATTGGTAAAGAGTTACCAATCAGAAAATGGATTATTTTTCTAAGTCTTGAGTTCAAACTGAAAGTCATTACAGTAATATCAAGCATCTATAATCAAATTCCAAGCTTGTATTATTTCCAAAAAATATTATGAAGGAGCTTCTCTCCTTTCCTAAATTTAATATTTTCAGTCTATTCAGTAAAAATAGAGAAATTAGTAAGATGAAAAACACATTGTGAGCTCATAATAAATATCTGAAGGGGCAATGAATTCATCCTTTTAAATTAGAAATGCTTTTAAAATGTCTCTGCAACGAAACTATCAGAATAAATGCTTGAAAGAATCTTTACAGAAAAGTTTAGAGTAGGTAAATTCATACCGCTTTTTTGAGTCTTTTCAGTATTTCATCATTTTTACTAGATTAAAAGCATAAAATACATAAGTAAAACCAAAAGATACAAAGGAATCCAATTTTGGTTATAAACATTTCTGAACTCATCACACAGATAACTGAAAAATAAGTTATATTTGTATTTTTAAATCACTATATGCCACATTTATAAAAAGCCATTTAAAAATGCATGTCTTTCCAATGGAAGAGAGTAGAGTCCAGATATGGACCTGCAACTCTATGGTCAAATAATATTCAACAACGCAAGAAAAAATATCCAGTGGAAAGAAAAAAGACAGTCTCTTCAATAAATGGTGCTGGGAAAATTGAACAGCTACGTATTGAAGAATGAAACTCGACCATTCTCTTACACCACACACAAAGATATACTCAAAATGGATGAAAGACCTCAACATGAGGCAGTAATCTATCAAAATCCTACTGGAGAACATAGGCAGTAACTAACCTCTTTGACATCAGCCACAGCAGTTTCTTTCAAGACACGTTTCCAAAGGCAAAGGAAACAAAAGTGAAAACGAAATTTTGGGACTTCATCAAAATAAAAAGCTTCTGCACAGCAAAGGAAATAGTCAACAAAACAAAGAGGCAACCCACTGAATGGGAGAAGATGTTCACAAATGACACTACAGACAAAGGGCTGATATCCAAGAAAAGAACTCCTCAAACTCAACAAACAAAAAAAGGTGATCACGTCAAAAAATGGGCAAGAGACATGAAGAGGCACTTCTCCATAGAAGACATACAAATGGCTAACAGACACATGAAAAAATGTTCGTCATCACTAGCTACCAGGGAAATTCAAATCAAAACCACACTGAGATACCACCTTACACCAGTCAGCATGGCCAAAAGTAACAGGACAGGAAACAAGTGTTGGAGAGGCTGCGGAAAAAGGGGAACCTTCTTACACTGTTGGTGGGAATGCAAGTTGGTGCAGCCACTTTGGAAAACAGTGTGGAGATTCCTTAAAAAATTAAAAATAGAGCTACCCTATGACCCTGCAATTGCACTACTGGGTACTTACTTCAAAGAAACAGATGTAGTGAAAAGAAGGGGCATATGTACCTCAATGTTCATAGCAGCAATGGCCACAATCGCCAAACTGTGTAAAGAGCCAAGGTACCCTTCAATAGACAAATGGATAAAGATATGGTTCATATCTACAATGGAATATTACACCTCCATTGGAAAGGATGAATACCCAATTTATGTAGTAATATGGACTGGATTGGAGGAGATTATGCTGAATGAAATAAGCCAAGCAGAGAAAGTCAAATATCATATGGTTTCACTTACTTGTGGAGCATAAGGAGTAAATGGAAGACAGTAGGAGAAGGAAAGGAAATGTGAACTGGGGTAAATCGGGGAGGGGGATGAAACATGAGAGACTTTGGACTCAAAAACAATCTGAGGGTCTTGGCGGGGGAATGGGTGAGCCTGGTAGTGGGTACTAAGGGCACAAATTGCATGGAGCATTGGGAGTGGGGCATAAACAATGAGCCTTGGAACACTGAAAAAATAAAATAATGTAATAAAAGAAAAACAAATAGGAATTCACTTAAAAAAATCCATGTCTTTAAAAAAATAAAAACAAATAAATAAAAATGCATGCTTTTAACCCAGAGATAATTAAAAACACACATAGACATGACACCAATCACTTCTTCTGAAAACTGGTACTTAAAAGGGGAAAATAAAGCATGTTTTAACTCTGCCTATAAGAAACTATAGTTAACTGATACCCAGCGGATAAAGGAAAATTCCTTTTTTTAAAAGATTTTATTTATTTACCTGACAGAAACACAGCTAGAGAGGGAACACAAGCAGGGGAAGTGAGAGAGGGAGAAGCAGGCTTCCTGCTCAGTAGTGAGCCTGATGCAGGACTTGATCCCAGAGTCCCAGGAGCATGACCTGGGCTGAAGGCAGTCGCTTAACTGACTGAGCCACCCAGGCGCCCCAGATAAAGGAAAATTCTTATAGGTCAGCTCATAAATGTAGAAAGAACAACAGAATTAGAAATCCACCATTTTCCAGTCCCTAATGAAATAACTGATAAAGCATGGACAGATATTGAAATAATTAAGTAAAAAGTTGTTGACTACCCCCACAGATTACTCGGGAACTGCAAAAAGAAAAAAGAAACAGAAAGAGCAGAAACAGAAAAAAACAAAACAAAACAAAACGGTTGGCTGTTACCACAATAACCAAGTGATCAAATACAGTAAAACTAGTAAAAGAGAAAAACCTGACCTTATACCTGATACAACAGACTATTACACAATATGAAGAACATAGTATCGCTTTTATGTTCCTGCCAAAGTGCTTAATCTAAATCTAATCTAACCCTTGACAATTAATTCCAGTTTACAGAAAACAAAGAAATAGAGAAAAAAGTTTAATGATCTCACAAGGAAACAACAAGAGAAATCCCAAAATATGACTTTCTAAATTACCTGGTTCTTCAAAAAGTCAGTGCAATAGAGAAGGTAGGGATTATAACTATATGTACCATATGAACCTTTATTAGATCCTGGTTTAGAGGGTAAAAACAGCTAAAGAGATGTTTCAGGGATAATGGGAAAAAAATTCTAAATATGAACTAGGTATTTATATGATACTGGAAAATTACTGTTAATTTATGTAAGTGTGATAATTTGAAGAATATCTATTTCTTGGGAGAGGCTTGAAGTTTGTTTTCTTAAGTAAGCTCCACATCCAGCATGGAGCCCAACTTGAGGCTCAAACTCACCACCCTGAGATCAAGACTTGACCTGAGGAGCACCTGGGCAACTTAGTCAGTTAAGCTTCTAAGTCTTGATTTCAGCTCAGGTCACAATCTCAGGGTTGTGAGATCCATCCCTGACAGGCTCAGTTCTCAGAGGGAGTCTGCTTCTTTCCTTCTCCCTTTCCTTATGTCCCTATCTACTCCCTCTGAAATGATTTAATAAATAAATCTTGGGGGTGGGGGGGAAGACCTGAGGTGAGATCAAGAGTTGGACACCTAATGACTGAACTACCCAGGCACCCCAGATGCTTGACGTTTTTAGAAGTGAGGACTCAAAAGAGACTTGGGGCACCTGGCTGGCTCTGTTGATAGAACATGCAACTCTTGATCTCAGCGTCATGAGTTCAAAATCCACTTTATGCCTGGAGATTTAATTTATTAGAACAACAACAAAAGACTTATTTTTTAAGTGCTCTAGCAAAAACAAAAATAGAAAATACATACATATAAGCATATAAAAATACTGCTGTTTTTTTTATTAACATGAAAACAAATTTACAAAGCTGTTTATAGTATAGGTCTACTTTGAAAAAAAATCCCCAGGTATTTATAATACACATCTGCATACAGAGGCTATAGAGAAAGAAAGAGCATGTCAACAATGGTTTTAAAATTCACTGGCAGAATTTAGAAGATTTTCATTTTTTTCCTTCTGTTTATCTGTATTTCCTATCTCTTCTATAATGGATATGTACTGCTTATAGAACAACTGTCCCAACCAAATGCTTACTAAATTTAGAAGCAGATATCAAGAATTTCAAAATAATTCTACTTCTAGAGATCCAGAATAAGAGAAATATCAGATCTAATTAATATACCAAGATGTTCATCACATAATTTTTTCTAATGGTAAAAATGCGAAAATTCAAAACTAGAGAAATATTCAAAAACAGGGAAATCACTAATAAAATTGTGATAGGTACAAAAGAGAGTATCATTATAATCATTCAAAATTGGTTTAAAAAAATTTAATGGCACAGGAAATGCACAGAATGTCAATTTTTTTAAAAGGGAAAATTACTAATTACAACAGGAAAAAATAGTAATGACACACTAGAGAAACTGGATAATACCTTATCATAGTGATAAAATCAGGTATCATCTGCCTCCATATGTGACAACCCTGAATTATCTCCTTGTCTAATATTCGATCCAAAAATACAAAAACTACTGGGCTCCTGGGTGGCTCCGTCGGTTAAGCTTCTGACTTCAGCTCTTGGGTAGTAATCTAGGCAGACTGGCCCTGTGCTCAGCAGCGAGTCTGCTTTTCCCTTTCCCTCTATCACTGCCCCTGCACCTGCCTGTGATCTCATTCTCAAGTAAATAAAATCTTTAAAAACAAAATACACAAACTACTCTCAAATAATTCAGAAAAAGTAGTATGTATACAGATTCACAAATATATTATTTCCCACATTCACCTTTCTATCTTGCAAGGAGATAATATAATCTCACTGGTATATTATATAGTGTATGCATAACTGCCATAGTCCATTGGGAGAGAGACCGATAGACAACCTGAATGAAGGTATGCAGGAGTTCTTCGTACAATTCTCCTAATATGGGATTATTTCAAAATAAAAAGTTAAATAAAATACTGTACGCAACCTGGGTGGTAGTTACACAGACACGTTCTCTGTGATACTTTGTGCAATTTTTAATAAGTTTATGAAAAAAAAAACCAATGAAGGGGAAAAAAGAGAGAGGCAAACCAAGAAACACTCTTAACTATAGAGAACAAATTCATGGTTACCAGAGGGGAAGAGGTATAGGGGATGGGTGAAACAGGTGATGGAGTTTAAGGAGTGTACTTGCACTATGTTGTACACTTGAAACTGTATGCTAACTAACTGGAATTTAAATGTAAACTTAAAAAACAAATGAAGACTGATATAAAACTATACTTAATATTTTACCAAGTCTCTAAGAACACTGATTCTGATCTGTTTGCAAATAATCAAAACTGATTATATGAATGTCAAAAAATATCAAAACTTACTAAAGAGAGAACATAATCAGTAATTTTTTATTTTTCCACAGCATACATTGCTTTTCAATATTTAAGTATTACCCCAAAAATATTACAATAATAAATATCTTCCTCTATTGTTTTAAAAACAGAAGTTATTCTACCTCTATGTTTAATTTGCAATAGAAAATGATAGTAAGGAGGGAAAGGTAGTTTTTAAGGTTTATAAAACCTCAGTTTTTCTTGTGTTAAACATTACTTCAAGTGTTCTATCACATTCACATGGTTAAAAATATTAACAATCTATTAATAAGTACAGGGAATCAATGGCTTTAGCAATAAACACATAGAAATGGAAACAGGTATAAAAACATCTTGTTCACATCAATAACAAATCCATAAAACACTTAATAAAATTATACACAAAACAGGATCTATCTGAAAATAAATCAGAATAAATGGGAAAACATACTATGATAACTGGTAAGAAAACGTGACAAAACTGTCAATTTTCTGAAACAAATACATAAATGTAATTCTGATCAGAATTCTAAAGAAAGCATTTTTCTGTGGGTATGTGTGTTAAGACTCTATGAGAATAGTTAAATATAAAAAAGAACTGTGTTTGGTGTGCATGACAGAGAAAGACTTGCCTTATCAAATTATCAATATACATTATAAAGTTGCTGATAATCAGATCCAAATAGTATTAGCACAGGAATACACAAATAGATCAATAGAATAATAGAAATTGTTTGATTATGAAAATATTGCTATTATGAGAATATAATATATGGCAAAGATGGTCATTCAATTCAGTAGAATAAATTATTTAATAAGCAATTCTAGCACAATTGGCTATTTGAAAGAAAAAATCAGCACTCCCACTCTTACACAAAAAAATTCCAGACTAAGATGTACTAAAACACAGAGTAAGAGTATGAAAAAAAAAAATCTAAGAGACTGCTACAAACCCAGGAATATAAAATATAAACATATACTATATACAAAATTTTAAAACTTTTGGAAGAGAAAAGAACAAAGCCAACAATCAAAAAATGCTCAAAATTATTAGCAGTCTGTGAATCATAAACTAAAGTATTAATATATTCTTTAATTCAGCAATTCTACTTCTGGAAAATATCCCATAATAAAAATGCCATAACATAAGGAGATAACACACACACACACACACACACGTATATTCTTAGAAATGTTTATCACAGAATGATTTGTAATATTGCAAAAAAACAGAGACAAAATGATGGCTGTTCGATTAGAAAATGGTAGAATAAAGTATGGCATATCCACACTATGGAATATTATGAAGCCATTCAAAGGAGTAACTGTTATTCTGACTGAGTTGGAGGGCTTTCCAAGAGGTAGTCCTGAAGGAGAAAAGGTGAGAAAAGTGTGCCTATGATTCCATTTTGGAAAACAAGACCAAAAAGTCCCTTCACATAAATGGGCATAGATGTTCGCATATATGAGTGTATAAAAATATGGAGGGCTACCTGCTAGGTAAGGTTACATGGGTGTCTGGAAAGAAGGGAAGGAAAAGGGAACATGCAAAAAAAAAAAAAAATTAAAAAGGTTGTATTTAAAAATATAAGTGATTATATTATATGTACTATGACAATTTAAGTGAATTAATGTGAAATTACATGTCTGTGACATTTCAAAAATAGACACTTTAAGGGGCACCTGGTTGGCTCAGCTGGTTAAGCGACTGCCTTTGGCTCAGGTCACTCTCCCGGAGATCCGGGATCGAGTCCCACATCGGGCTCTCTGCTCAGCAGGAAGCCTGCTTCTCCCTCTCTCACTCCCCCTGCTTGTGTTCCCTCTCTGGCTGTGTTTCTGTCAAATAAATAAAAATCTTAAAAAAAAAAAAAGTAGACACTTTAAGAGAGGGATAGTGACTGATGAATTCAAAGAAAAGATCCTCAACGAAATTTCAGAACTTTATACCTATTCCCTGAAAGTACTGGGAATGAAGGAAGGGGATTAAAATGTAACATGTTTTTTCCTAAAGTATAAAGAAAAACAACGATGTCTTTAAAGGTTAATGGAACAAGGCTACAGTAGAAGCTTTCTTAACCAACTATTGCAACCACTGGATTAACTGATGCTCTTGAGTCCCTCTGTAAAATATACTAACAGATGCCCACTATATGCTGAATATGAGAGGCTGACAGGTCTCTGTTCTGAAAAATAGCAGCAGCAGCTAGCACTTCATGCTCATTACTGTGTCTGTTACTCTCCTAAGTGCTTTACATATATTATTCCTCACAACCTTATGAAGTGCTCCTTTTATAGATGACGAAATGAAAGCAAAGACATGATAAATTACTTGCCCAAGTCACAAAGCTAATAAGTGTTAGAGCTGGGATTCAAGTGAATCCCAGCTTCCATGTTTTTAACCAGTCAGCATAATGCCACTATGAGTGTCTGCTGATCAGCTAAAACGTATCCTTTTAGAACACTTCCAACAATCAGGTGATTTGTCTGCAAACCAGTGTAAGTCACCAGTACTTGTTACTATAACTATGTAATTTAGTTATATAGTACATAAAAAGAATTTTTCTGATGAACTACTTAAAGAAGTCTCAATAAAGGAAAGTCATCAAAAAAAATACTTCTGTCAAAGTGTAGGTAAGAACTGCAAATGGTTTCAGGAAAAAAATGTAAACATTCAGGTATCAGCCCTCAGATTATGTAGCTTTTATTCTTCATGGAAGCTCAAAACGGATTACATTATAGACAATGCATTATGGATATAGCTTATGGGAAGAAAAAAGTGGAGTACAACACAAATCCATTTTCTAATATTAAGACTGATGAAAAACAAATGTTTAGGTTAACTTCTATCAATAAAGATTTTTTTAGTTTTGTAATCCCCATTTTAACATACTTTTTTGATTAACTGAGCTATTACTGGTCCCAATCATTTTGGATAAGAGGGCTTCTACTGTATTTTTTATTACAAATTCACAAGCTTTTATTAAGGTAGTGGAGAAAAGTTCTGAGAAAAATCAAATCTGTCTTATTGCTAAACTACAACTTTCAAAAGTCAAACTGGAAGTTATTTTATGATTCTTACCCATCTTGTGTGGGTGGGTACTCGCATTCTTGTCCTTTGGGAAATACACCGTTAGGATACAGGTCACATATTGGAACTGAGGGAGGGTCTGTTTGAACTTTTGCTGTGAGATACAAATAAAGCATTAACTTCTGTAGTTAAAAATAAAATTAAGCAGTTATCATTACACTTTTTCTCAGTTCCTAATGGCTGCTACATGTCCTATTTTTAAGGAACCTTCTTGTTATCACAGCCTTGTAGTTAAAAACAGAAAATATTTCACCATGCTGGTCACCTCTCCAATTTACTGCTGTTTGGGAATAGAAATATTAAACTCCTTAGAATTCCATTATGTATTTAAACAGTGTATGTCTTGGCAGAAAGTACATTTCTAGTATTTCTGTCTTCATTTACTATACCGGAAATGGAATAGCATATAGAGGCTGATTTTCACAAATAAAAATCAAACAGAAAAAAATAAAGTATGAAAGAAACCCTACAATGAGGTAAAAATATAAAGTTATTGGGGCGCCTGAGTGGCTCAGTTGGTTAAGCAACTGCCTTCGGCTCAGGTGATGATCCCAGAGACCCAGGATCGAGTCCCACATCAGGCTCCCTGCTCGGGCTCCCTGCTCGGCGGGAAGACTGCTTCTCCCTCTCTCACTCCCCCTGCTTGTGTTCCCTCTCTGGCTATATTTCTCTCTGTCAAATAAATAAAATCTTTAAATAAATAAATAAATAAATAGCTATTATGTATTAATAAAACAAGTGAAAAACTTATTTCAAGGGTATATTAGGTATAAAAGGTAAGAGTACACATACCCAGTGCTAAAAGAATTTAGGTAGCCGCATACAAATTTCCAGATACTTAAAAAAAGTTATAGTCCTTAGCGTACATTCTAAGGGCATTATTTCCCAAACTATATTCTAAAAGACACCAATGTTCCAAGATGATTTTTAAAAATACCTGGAGATTTGTCTCCTAAAATTTTTTAAAAATACATTAGGAACTAGTTACAGAGTTCTTGTTATGTGAAGAACTGCCTTTTAGTAATGAATGCTGTTTCCAAAAAATGCCAGAAGTGGAGAGTATTATTTTACGCAATGATATAGGACACTCGATGCATATCTACAGCACTTCAACTACTGAGGGTCAAATATGTGGTATCCTTTTGATTTTAACTGGTCTTATGGATTTTACATGTCTTAAATTTTAACACCATTTTGCTCTCTCTGTTCTGCAATGGGGGAAAGAAAGAATATATAAATAAATGTATAACCATTTACTGAGCCCAATCATTTACCCATGGAACCATTTTTGGTTCCTTCTTTTACTTCAAACACTCAATACCTCATGAGCACTAAATGTTCTGGTCTTTACATAATGTTTAAAAGTGTTCTATGGGAACATTAACTTGGGAAACACTGTTTTAGGTTCCTCCTAAGAGGGAACATAAAAATTTAAAATCAAAAAAGATCTTAGAGGTTACTAATTTTGCTTTACCCTTAAATCTACGAATCCCATAATATCCCTGACAGATGGCAGGGTGTTCCTAACAATGCAGTCTATATCTGAGGTGAAAATCCATTCATTTTGAAAGAACTGTAACTATTAGAAAGTTCTTCCTACACTAATCTCTCTCCCTGTTACTTTCATCTGTTAGTTCTAGCTTCATTCTTCACAGTTGAAAAATGTTATTTTTCAGGGGCGCCTGGGTGGCACCCAGTTGGTTGGGTGACTGCTTCGGCTCAGGTCATGATCCCGGAGACCCGGGATCGAGTCCCACATCGGGCTCCCTGCTCGGGGGGGAAGCCTGCTTCTCCCTCTCTAACTCCCCCTGCTTGTGTTCCCTCTCTGGCTGTGTTTCTCTCTGTCAAAAAAATAAAATCTTAAAAAAAAAAAGAAAAGAAAAATGTTATTTTTCATTTATACTGATTCCTTCCTCTCTATGATGAGGAACTACTTTAAGGGGTATGGTTCTTTACATTTTCACCTCTGTTTGCCAAACTTGAATTTGTCAATGTTCCTTTTAAGTTGGTATTAGAATTGACTTAATAGTCCAAATAAGGTACAATTAGTACAGGACTATACTACTGATTCTAAAAATCCTACAGCTATTAAATAGTTACGACTTCCTGCTTTTTGACATTATACTAGCACTCAAAATCTTTAGACCCTATTACCCTATACTAACTTTATATATGTCTATTAAATTTCAGCTTGTTGATACCTGCCTATTTCTCAGTTTTCCTTATCTTTTGAAATCCTGAGTTTTATCAACAAAAGTATTATTCCATCGCTTTTAGCTTTATCTCAGCCACAGTTCTGATAAAGATGCCTTTTATATTACCATAAATTATTAAGACAAAATAAAAGCTCAAAAAAAATAAAGAAAAAATTTGTAATCAAAATATGAGAGTTGAAGTCTAGCTTTAACCACTTATTAACTGTGACTTGGACAAATGGCTAGATGTGCCAAGCCTCAGTTTCCTCATCTATAAAATGAAGAACCACATGAAATCCTGGATAACCTTTGAAAACTAGAATATACTATGTCTAAGTTATTATCTAAAACTATGCATAATTATAACAGTCTATACTGCAATTATCATTATCATTTGTAATTCTCTCACTTTATAGATGAGGAAAATGAGGGTAGCGAACAGTCCATAATTACATTATTTGGTTTATTCCACAAGTGATTTATGACAGCCTACAAGGATATCTAAAATACACAAATAAGAGACAGTAAATTAGAGAAAAAAATCAAAACACGGAAAGAACATAAAATAGTACCTGAAATACTGCCAATACAAAATGACAGATTTGGCTCTAAGCCCTCTAGTAGCCAATAATTAAAAAAAAAAAAAAAGGCTAAGTTATTTGCATGGGTCATGTTTATGAGATAAGCACATTAAGTACTCAGGAAAAGCACAATTATTCTTGATACCAAGACCAGACAAAAAACTGCCTCTTGAGAGTATTCATAAAGAAATATAATGAACAGTAAGTCCAACAACATCCTCAGAGGAAGCACAATAAAATGATGGCATCATACTAAAACATGTCAGTGGAAGAATTTTACCAAGGGCAAATACAATGTAGCCCCTTATTTACCTCCAATAGGGAATACTTTAAAAGTATTGGGAGAAATAGTTCTCTCTCAAGCCAGCATCAGGTAATACCATGTCTCATGAGCACACTTTTAACATTTTTTGAATGGTAGGAATATATTACAATCCCTGGAAGATTCCTAGAACACAGGTAACCTATGCTCATTAAATACAGACTATGCTAGGGACAGAACTGACATCCTATGACTAGAAGGATTTAAAAATAGATGCCTGACTAGAAAGAAGGCAATCCCCCATCCTCATCTGGAGACACATCTGGAAAATTGCTAGTAGAGCCAAAAGCTTTCTTAAAAATATTTCAGTATTTCTCTTAACATAGATATAAAAATGAGTCAAGCCTCCAATATTCTGATTCATAAGATTTTAGCCTGAAAGATTTGAAGGAAGGTATAACCAGGTACTCACTGGTCCCTACAGCACAAAAGGCAGCCAAGATTGGAATCTGTTCTGATTCTCAACCCAACCTTTATTCCCCAGTACATACAATCTCCCCTTGATCTCCCTAATAGAATTGCAGGTGCCTGAACAGGTTTGGTTTGCCACTTATAGAAACAAAGCACAAGCAGGATCATATTTTAAGTAAATACAAAATAGTGCAATGTTATTAATAAAAGTTAGCCATATGTACAAATTTTAAATAATGGTACTCATTAAATATTTATCAAGAATCGCATAATCAAAGCTGGCAGGGAAACTGCAAACTATGCTTATCCTATTATGCACAGTAGTATCATTTTACTCATCCCTGACAGAATTGTTACTTGTATTATTCAAGTTTTAAATTATAAATTCATTTCCTAAATTGCAGTAAAATGCAACCAACTCATTAACATTTCTTAGCAAAATAATAGGTAAAGAAAATACCAAGAGATTGTTAAATTAAAAAAACAGTTGTGAGTTTCACTAAATTCCACCTCTAGTAAGCCTAAATTTATTTTCTTGACACACAGTGGGATCTTATACAACTTCAAACCTACTCTTCAAAACTACTGGTTAATAAACACTTTTTATTTGTCAGGTAAGCTCAATTTAAGACACTAACGTCCTCTCTTCTTCTTCTTCTTTTTCTTCTTCTTTCCAGTAGCTCCATCGCCATCCCCATCTCCATCTAGGAAAAGAGCATTTCAAGAACATATTTATCAAAACCTCATAAGCAAAGGAACAAAGCAAGCACAAGCACACAAGTACACAAAACACAAAGCATGTTAAACAGGATATAATAAAACTGACCCAATATTCTTAGAAAAGAAATCTTAATATTGCTAATGTATCAGAATTTGACATGCGTAATCAAAAGCACTAAGGAAACTTTACTTGGCTTACTCCAATTAAAGAATTGTTGAATAAGATATTCTTAAGAGTAAAAAATGTAATAGCACTCTTTTTTGAAGGCTAGGAAAAAGACTTAGTGTTAGTTTAATACCAATAATAATAACTGTGTGACTTTACCTAAAATAATACTAGTTTGCTTACATATGCTTTGTGGTTCAATACTTGTATTTCATGACCTCATATGATTCTCAAATCAACTTTATGAGGCAAAACAAGGAATGTTTAAGGGACACGCCCAAGAAAATCCCAACTAGTAAATGGCAGAACCAGACCAAGAATATGTCACCTGATTACTTACAAAGCGAGGAGTATTTGGGGTGTCATATTTTAAAATATCTTTTCCTGCATAGTTATTATTAGAGAAAAAGAGTTCTCCGTATGGATCAAATTATATGCAAAAATCAGAGAACATATATACTTCTCCTAGGTTCATAGTTTTCAGATTCTCAAAAGAACCTGATGTCCCAAAATGGGGATTATTAGAACTATTTCTTTTTTTTTTATTATTATTAAAGATTGTATTTATTTGACAGAGAGAAACACAGCCAGAGAGGGAACACAAGCAAGGGGAGTGAGAGAGGGAGAAGCAGGCTTCCTGGCGAGCCGGGAGCCCGATGTGGGACTCGATCCCAGGTCTCTGGGATCATGACCTGAGCCGAAGGCAGTCGCTTAATCAAGTGAGCCACCCAGGCGCCCCTATTAGAACTATTTCAAAAAATAATTTGCATGGGGCACCTGGGTGACTCGGTCAGTTGTGTCCAACTCTTGTTCTCAGCTCAGGTGCTGATCTCAAGGTCATGAGTTCAAGACAAAGTTGACAAAAGAGTACCTAAAACAGCTAGTATCTGTATGTCAGTCTGGGCTTTTCTTTTTTTTTTTTTAAATTCTATTTATTTATTTGAGCAAGAGACAGAGCATGAGTGGGGGAGGGACAGAGGGTTAAGAACAAGCAGACTCCCCGCTGAGCATGGAGCCAGATGTGGGGACCAATCCCAGGAACCCGAGACCATGACCTGAGCCAAAGTCTGATACTTAACTGACTGAGCCACCCAGGTGCCCCTGCCTGTCAGTTTTTATAACAATCTTTCATGAAGTCCATACCATACTCTTGAACTTGGAGAAAAGATAAAAGAATGCTATTATGGCCAAGATTAAATAAACAGTGACTTAAAAGACTTTAAATAAAGGTATCAAAAATAGTCTGAAGTGTCTGAATTTCTAAAACACCATTCAATAAATTTCAACAATCATGAAGTACACCAACCTACCCACAAATCATACTGCTATGAAATAGGAATGAATAGGAAGCTGTGGCAGACAATTAGAAGCTGACAGTTTCATAGTATGTTCACCATAAGACTTTTAAATGTTTCACATTGTGCCAGTAACTCATGGCTAGCATCAGTAATTTTAAATCATGAAATCCACACCCATAAAACAATGTGAAATGACTGCTTACATTTTCTGCTCAAAGAGCTCCTCCCTTTTCACTGCCAGATTGATAAGCAGGAGCCATAAAAGAAATTTTCTCACCACTATATTCTAATTATCACACAAAATTGTAACCTTTTTTTTTCTTTTTGCAAAATGATTAGGGGCTTACTATGACCCCTACTTGTCTGTGAGCTCCTTAAAGATTACATACCATTTCATAAATTAAGACACAGGGCTAAGCATGTGATAAATATTCACTCTAGTCAACAGATGTTCTTTTAGTTTATTTTATCCTGTTTTCCTCTAAATGATTAAAAAGCCGCGTAGTTTAGCAAAGAGGGAGATAACATGAGATAGGGCTTTAATAGACCATAGGAAACTAACAATATTTGACAATTTTTTACTTATGAAATGCAATTTATTTTATTTATTTATTTTTTTGAGAGAGAGAGAGAGAGAGAGAGAGAGGAAGAAATTCCTAAGCAGGCTCCAGCTACAGAGGGCTAAAGCACAGAGCCCAATACAGAGTTCAGCACAGAGCCCAACACAGGGCTCGATCTCCCAGCCCTGAGATTATGACCTGAGCCAATATCAAGAGTCGGCAACCCAACCCACTGTGCTACCCAGGCACTCCTCTTTTTAAAGATTCTTTATTTATTTATTTAATTTTATTTAATTTTTTTTTTTTAAGATTTTATTTATTTGACAGAGAGAAACACAGCCAGAGAGGGGACACAAGCAGGGGGAGTGAGAGAGGGAGAAGCAGGCTTCCCGCCGAGCAGGGAGCCCGATATGGGACTCGATCCCAGGTCTCCAGGATCATGACCTGAGCTGAAGGCAGTTGCTTAACCAACTGAGCCACCCAGGCGCCCCAAGATTCTTTTTTA